>JACEEZ010000193.1:0-42500 GCA_016584305.1 Chionoecetes opilio
ATGAGGAGGAAGAAGAGAGAGAAAATATATGAGGACGAAAGAACATTTAGTAAAGGTAAGGGAAGCTAGATGTACGAACTGAAGAAAAGAGAATGGATGGATGGATTTAAGATAAAGAAGATGAATGTATAGGAGGTTAGAGGGAGGAGGAGGAGGAGGAGGAGAAGGAGAAGGAGGAAGAAGAGGAGGAGGAGGAGAAGGAGGAGGAGGAGGAATACATAGGAATACATAGGAAAAAACAGACACCAGGGGGACCTATTGGTCCATAACTAGGGTACTGTTGTACTACATACTACTAACTATCAAGTACATGTAAGGGGAAAAACAGTTGGAAAATGATAACCAAGTCCCTAAAGAAGATAGGAACATGGAAGTTTCGTAGTGAAGAATGATAGGATATAAAAATATGCTAATAAGTACAACTACCACTAACACTAATCGACCCGGGGGGACTATATCAGGGAATTCGCAGGGGAATGAATATCAATACCCATTTACTTTACAGTGTGCGTCAAGTCTGTTTTTAAATATAGTTATTGTGCGGCATCGACAACATTTGCTGGTAACTTGTTCCATCGATCAAAACTCTAAACATTTGAAATAATTTTTACGGAGATCAGTGATGCAACGTTGACCGTTTAGTTTTTTAAACCTTTATTTCTTGTTGTCACTTGAGGAGAAAGCTCGAATAGGTTCTCTTGATTAATGACATCAAAACCTTTTGGGGATCTTAAAGGTTTCTATAAAGTCCCCACGGATTCTACGATCCCTTAGGAAAACATATTAAGTTCCCCCAGTCTCTCTTCATAAGATGAATTTCGCAGATATGGAATTAGTTTGGTTGCTCTTCTTTGAACTAAATCCAATTTGCCTTTATCTTTACGAAACACGGCGACCAGAATTAAAACGGCATTTTCCCAAGTGCGGCCTAACCAAAGAAGGTATAATCGTGTCATTATTTTTGGAGTTTTATGTTAAAAAGTTGCGTTTAATAAAGCCCAACTTTCATATTTGCCTTTTTACTGGCAGCTAGGGAATGCGTACTGGTTTTCAGATCATTACTAATGGGTGACATCTAAATCCTTTCCTGCTTAACTTCAGTTAACGATTTATTTTGCATTTGATAGTTATATTTGAGGCTATCGTTGCCTAATGTATTACTTTTCATTTATCGGAATGAATTTTTAAAAGCCATTTATCACTCCAATCTGAAGTGTCGAGATCACGTTGTAGAGTTTGCAGTTTTCTCTAGTATATGCTTTACCATCTAATTTGGTGGGCATCAGCAAAAATTTCGATAAATTTTTGATAACAAGTCCGCAGTTCAGGTTTATTCATATATAGCAGAAAAATAGTAGGACCAAGAACCGAGCCCTGAAGCACCCACTAGTGACATCTAACCAATCAGAGGGCCCCGCCATTTATTACTACCCGTTGTTTACGATTTGAAAGCCAATCGCCAAAACCATGAACATAAAAATGCTCTCCTAAACCATGTGCCCTTAGCTTGGTCAAAAGTCGCTATGGGGAACGTATCGAAGGCTTTCTGAAAAATCAAGGTATAATATACCCGAGGGAGTTTTAGCGTCCCAGTTTGAATAAATGACATTGAAAAAAAATCGAGTAGGTTTGTTAAGCAGGATCTCTTATTTCGAAATCCATGCGGGAGCTTAATATTGAGTTTTTTTCATCGAGAAAAGACACTTTTTTTAAACCGCAATTTTTTCTCAAATAGTTTAAAAATTTACAGACGTTAGACTAATTGGACGATAATTACTTGCGAGGCTCTTACTCACTTTCTTAAATATCGGTGTGTAACATTTGCAAATTTCCACATACTAGTAGGAACATTTTTGTCCATTAGCGATTTTTTGAAAATAATCTTTAATGGGAGCGAAATTTGACTGTGCCATTCGCGAAGTAATCTCAAATTCACAGTAACCCTCGCTCCCACCAAAGACCACCTTCAATAAATCGAAAATTTTTCGGAGGAGGAGGAGGGGGAGGAGGAGGGGAGCAGGGGGAAAAGGGAAAGAGGAGGGAAGGAGGAGGAAAAAAAAGTTCAGGTAGTCATTCCTCATATAAAACAAATCAGGCCATAAAATACTATTCCTTATCAGAGTTATTCCCAATTTACCTCCTTGTAACCTTGTCGCTAATACTAAAACGTGGTCACCTAAAAAACACACACACCACACACACACACGTCACACACCACACCAGTCACACACACCACAACAGTCCACACACCCAACACAACACACACACACAACACAACACAACACCCCACACACAAAACACACACCACCACATACACACACACAACAACACCCCACACACACACCCCAACACACACACACCGTCACCAACACCAAAAACACACACACACACAACAACAACACAAACACCACCCCAACCACTCACACACACACACACACACCACCAACACACACACAAAACACACAAAACACATAAAACCCCAAACCACACACCCACACCACACACACACACACACAACACGTACCACAACACAACCACACACAACACACAACACACACACGCATAAAACTACACATAACACCACACACACACACACACACACACACACACATACACCAAAACCCACACACACACACACACACACACACACAACACACACTAACACACATACCATAACACTACACAAAAACACACACACACACACACACACGCATACAACACACACACACCCCACACACACACCACCCACACACACAATACACAAACACACAACACACACACACACCACAACTACACACAAACACTACACAAATACAACACACACACACACAACGATAACATAACACACACAACACACACACACACACAAACACAACACACACACACATACAACCACAACACACCACACACAACACACACACACACACACACACACATACACACACATACACAACCACACATACACATAAAACATACACACCACAAACCCCCACACACAACCTACACATCACACACACACCCCAACAACACACACACACACACAATATCTTTCTTACCCCCACTTTTAAAAATGCATCTCTTGTCCTTCTACTCTTTTAGCCAATCAGCTGCTTTTTTGGACGGCCAGCAATCAGCGAACAGATTTTGTGTTACATTAATTGCTTCGCTAAAAGGTTCCAAGCAAGGTAAAGACAATGGATGTAACTCGTGGTTCCAAAAAAAGATGGCCATAGAGGGTAGGTAAGGCCACACGTGAAAACCCGAATACTGGTGGTGAGCCGGGATTTGGCGTGAAGGGAGGCGTAAGCGTCTTAACCCCAACCCTCCACCCCCTTGGGATTTTAAAAAAAAAGATCTTTAATTTTGCGAGGGTCCCTGTTTGACGGAACTGAAAAAAAGTAAGATTGGAGACATGATGTTTTTCCAAGGCAGATTCAGTAACAAAGGTTAGGAGAGCTAAAGGACCCCAAAGACTTGTTGGGGCGGTGTACGTTTTTGGGCAGCTGTGGCGACAGCTGACCAAGGGGAAAAAGAAAAAATAAAAAACGAAAAACTCGCTGGAATTTTAATCAAAAAAAGGGGGAAAAAATGAAGAATCAGCATAAAATCAAAGAGAAAAGGTAGAAGATAAAGAAGTAGGTAAAAATTTAAAGAAACAAAATTGTAAAAAGAACCAGAAAAAATAGAACAGATCAGTAAGGAAGAAAAAAATCAGGAGCAGGTTTTAAAAGGGAAAAAAAAAAACCATTGAAAAACTGTAAGCGATGTATGGGGAAGAGGGACAACAGGAAGGACGGGGAGAGCTGAAGAAAAAAGAAAAAAAAATTAAAAAAAGTAACAAAAGAAAAAAACCCACGGCCAAGACCCAAGAGCGCCGTGCCGAGAAGGTCGGGGCCTCGAGTCTGGTGTGATGTAGTCCCCCGGCGAGGCCGGGAAAACACCACCCCGGGGCCCTGGAAGGTGGTCCGCGACAAGGGGAAAAACCGGCCTAGGAAGGCCCAAGCCGCTCCCCCCCCGTCACCGAGGGGGGCTGTGTGCACGCAGAGCAAAAAGCCCGCGTCGCCACAGGCAGGAAGGCCAAGGCGCTCCCCGCCGTTCCCGAGGTGGCTGCGTGCTTGCAGCAGAAGGCCGCCCCGCCACCGGCCAAAAAGAAGGGGCCGCCCCCCAAGAAGGGGGGGAAGAAAGTGTGAGAGACCATGGAAGGGGAGAAGGTGGAGGGGAGGTGGCGCTTTTCCCCACATGGGGCCCGCGCAGTCGGGGCTGGGGGCGCCACGCTAAAGAAGGTGAGGAGGAGTTTCCCGGCGTTCAGGTGAAGGTGCCGCCGCCGCGGGACTCCGTGACCGCCACCGTCCGGTTTGCGGGGACCTCCCCCGGAGGTTACCGCTGCGGGGATCGCCTCAAGGCGGCTTCGAGGCGGAGGTGGGGAGGGCAGGGGTGTGGCGCCACACCACCGGCCCACGTGAAGGCCTCGGCGGCCCCAATACAGGAATTCCAGAAGGGTTTCCCGAAGGGGGGGTGACGGTGCCCTGCGAGGCCCGGGCGCCTCCCGCAGCGTCGTGCTGAAGGGTCCGCGGCCCCAAAGTGGCCGGGCGCGGGCACTTTTTGGCCCCCGCGGCCAAAAGGCCAGACTCCCCCTCGCAGCAACACCCAAACGACACCCAAAACACCAACGACCGTCCCAACCACTTTTTCAACCACCCCCTCAAACACCACCGCCCCAACATGTTTTAAAACACCCTAACCACTGTTTCAACCACCATTTAACCACTGTTTCAACCCCCCCCTGTCCCAACCAACACCAACCAATTACCATTCACACTACCGCCCATCAACCACCCCAACCACCGAAAATCCCCCCTCTCCATTACTGGTAAAAACCCCCCCAAAGGGCCCGCCTCCCTCCCCCCCCTCAACGCCGAGGTTTTTCCTTCCCTCAGCGGGGCACACGCAAACGCCCCCCATCAGACACCCCCCACCCGAAACCACCAACACCCCCCGCCAGGGCAACCCCCCCTCCCACTGCAACACCCCCAACCCCAAACCCCCCCGCCCAGGACCCCACCGCCCCTCCCACCCGCAACACCCAACACCCTCCCGCCCAGGGCACTACCGCCCCCCCACCCCGGGCAACCCCCAAAACCCTCCCCCCCAGGGCACCACCGCCCCCCCACTCGCAACACCCAAACCCTCCCCCCAGGACCCCACCGCCCCCCCCACCCGCAACACCCAAACACCCTCCCGCCCGGGGGCACCACCCCCCCTCCCACTCGCAACCCCCAAAACCCTCCCGCCCGGGACACCACCGCCCCCCCCCACCGCAACCCCCAACACCCCCCGCCCAGGGCCCCCGCCCCCCCCGAAACCCACCGAACCGTTTCCACCAACACCACCGTCACCTCCCCCCCTTTCCCGCCCATCTAAAAGACGCCCCCAAATTAAATCCTCCTGCCCCAAGTACCGCACGCAAAACCCCCCACCACAGAAACTTCCTCCGCCCATCACCATAAACCTCCCGTTACTATCAAGGGTTTTACGCCCACCGTGACTATCCTCCGCCCCCAAACAAGACTATTACGCCCCCAATCGCGTTTTTACGCCCCAAAATCGCACTATCCTCCCACCAACTATTAAACTTTTTACGCCCCCGTGATTTCCTCCCACCCAGTACCACAACAACCCCCCCGCCCCCCACCGCGCCTGCAGAAGCCCGCCGGGCCCCCCCCAGCCTCCGCCCCCCCTGAGGCGCCCGACCCCAAAAAAAAATGACCTCAAATAAATTTTATGCAGGTCAATATCTAAACCAGGATCACGTGACTTCCTTTCCGTGATTTAAAATTTTACAAAAAATAATTTTTTTTTAGCGGAATAAAAAAAAAAAAAAAAAAAAAAAAAAAAAAAAAATAAAAAAAAAAAAAATAAAAATATATTCTTTTTAGCGTAAGTAATTGTGATTCAGAAACAGATGGAAACTATAGGAAAGGGGTAAATTATAGAAGACTTAATGTAAAGGAGTAAATTGTGAAAATTGTCATGATTTACCCGGGTTGATTTTGTTTTCTTTTTGTTGTTTTTTACTGTCTGATTTTTTAATTAATTTGTTTACTATCTTACTGTTTTTTGCCTTACTTTAATTCGATTGTATAATATATTTTTTTTCCCACAAATCTTCTTACATATTTTTTTTTTTTTTTTCTGCGAAAATTTTATTCGATTTTTACCCATTTGTTATCTTTATCAATTTTTGTGTTTATCTTTTTATTTTTTTTTTTTTATTTATTACGTATTCTTCGTTCTTATTTTCGTATTTTGTCAAGAAAAACTGCTATAAGAAAGGTAAAAAAAGTATATGAACGTTTCCAAAATAAATTTTTTTTTGAATCATATTTTCTACCGTGGAGGAGGAGGAGGAGGAGGAGGAGGAGGAGGAAAAAATAGGAATAATAGGAGTAACAGACCCAGGAGACCTATTGGTCCATAACTAGGGTATCTGTTGTACTAATACTACTAACTATCAACTAATGTAAGAGGAACAGTTGGAAAAAAAGATACCAGTCCCCAAAGAAAATAGAACAGGAAATTTTTGTAGTGAGGGAAAGATAGGTATGAAATATACTAATACAATACCACAAACAAATCGTCCGGGGGACTATAATAGAAATTGGGGGGGAGGAGGGGGAGGAGGAGGAGGGAGGAGGGGTGGGGGGAGGAGGAAGAGGAAGAGGAAGAGGAAGAGGAGGAGGGGGAAAACAGGAGGAGGAAGAAAAGGAGGAGGAGGAGGAGGAGGAGGAGGAGGAGGAGGAGGAGGAGGGGAGGACGAGGAGGAGGTGGAAGAGAAAGAGGGAGGAAGAGGAAGATAAAAAACGATAGCAAAATAAGCAAGAATAATAAGAACAGTAGAAGCAAGAAGACAAGAAGAAGAAAAAGAAGATGAAGAAAAAAAATACAACATTAACAACAACAACAAAGAAAAGGTGAAGCGATGAAGCAGAGAAGAGCATAGTAAATAAAAGCGAATGAAAGCAAGAATGAAAATAGAATAGCAGGAAAAGAGAACAAACTAAAATAAATAAATAACAGATGAAATCATGAAACAGATGAGATTGCAGCGAAGCGAAACAAGTGAATAAAGAAACTGTAACGAGGATGAGATGTAAAAATGGAAAGAAAAACTGATTAAGGGAATTGTAGGATGAAAGGGGAGGAAAGAAAGTAAAAATGTGCGAATAATAAAAAGGAAGGGTGTGAAATTTGATGAAACGAAAGAGATAGGGAAGAAAATTAAGATTACAGCTATAACTATTACCTCTACTATACTACTACTACTACTACTACTACTACTACTACTACTACTATATATACTAGTATACTACTACTACTACTACTACTGCTACTACTACTACTACTACTACTACTACACTACTACTACTACTACTACTACTACTACTACTACTACTACTACTGTACTAGTAGTACTATTACAACAACAACTACTACTACTACTACTACTACTACTACTGCTGCTACTACTACTACTACTACTACTACTACTACTACTTCTACTACTACTACTAGTAGTAGTAGTAGTAGTAGTAGTACTACTACTACTACTACTACTACTACTACTACTACTACTACTACTACTACTACTAGTAGTAGTAGTACTACTACTACTACTGCTATACTATACTACTACTACTACTACTACTACTACTACTACTACTACTACTACTACTAAATACTAGTAGTAGTAGTAGTAGTAGTAGTACTACTATACTACTACTACTACTATATACTACTACTACTACTACTACTACAATACTACTATTACTACTACTACTACTACTACTACTACTAGTACTACTGTACTACTACTACTACTACTACTACTATTACTACTACTATTCTACTACTACTACTACTACTACTACTACTACTACTACTACTACTATTAATACCACTACTACTACTACTACTACTACTACTACTACTACTACTACTACTACTACTACTACTACTACTACTGCTAGTAGTAGTAGTAGTAGCAGTAGTACTACTAGTACTACTGTACTACTACTACTGCTAGTAGTAGTAGTAGTAGCAGTAGTACTACTAGTACTACTGTACTACTACTACTACTACTACTACTACTACTACTACTACTACTACTACTACTACTACTACTGTACTACTACTACTACTACTAGTACTACTGTACTACTACTACTACTACTACTACTACTACTAGTAGTAGTAGTAGTAGTAGTAGTACTAGTACTAGTACTACTGTACTTCTACTACTACTACTACTACTACTACTATTACTACTACTACTACTACTAGTAATAGTACTACTAGTACTACTGTACTACTACTACTACTACTACTACTACTACTACTACTACTACTACTACTACTACTATACTATTGCTACTATACTACCAGCACCCCAATACTACTACTACTACTACTACTACTACTACTACTACTACTATACTACTACTACTACTACTACTACTACTACTACTAGTACTACTACTACTATTTTCATAACTACTGCTTTCATTATTTCCACCATTACATTTCTTTGTATTCTATATGGAGAGTGGCGGGCTAAAAACCTTCTCTCCAAAAAACTTTCCATTGTAAAAATCTTTAAAAAGGATAAGAAAACTTCCAAAGGCATATATTTTGAAAAGAATATATGTGTGTGAGAGTGTGTGTGTGTGGTGTGTGTGGGTGTTTGTGTGTGTGTGTGTGTGTGTGTGTGTGTGTGTGTGTGTGTGTGTGTGTGTGTGTGTGTGTGTGTGTGTGTTGTGTTTGTGTGTGTGGTGTGGGGTGTGTATGTATTCATCTAGTTGTATTTACATGGCCAGAGCAACGCTCGTATGGCCCCGTCTCCATATCAACATTTTTTATCATTCATCCCTAGTGGTTAGTGTTGGCCGAAGTGTGTGTGTGTGTGTGTGTTTGTGTTGTGTGTGTGTGTGGTGTGTGTGTGTGTGTGTGTGTGTGTGTGGTGTGTGTTGTGCGTTTGTGTGTTTGTGTGTGTGTGTGTGTGTGTGTGTGTGCGTTTGTGTATGTGTATTTGTTTGTGTGTGTGTGTGTCTGTGTGTGTGTGTGTGGGTGTGTGGTGTTTGTGTGTGTGTGTGTGCGTTTGTTTTTGTGTAAAGGAAAGTGAGAGAAGTAGTGTCGGGATGTAGGACAGTATCAAAGTGTTTAAGGAATCGTAGATTAAAAGCTGTCATGTGATATGATGATTGAAGAGAGACGAGGCGTGGCAGGAAGGATGCATCAACTATCTATCTTATCATGACGCAAAGGATAAGGAAGATAAAGGAGATACACGTGATGTGAACGTGAACTCCATCCATTTATTTTGCTTTCCAGATACGAAGTCCAGTAATGCATTTTGGCCTTTTATGTGAGAGAGAGAGAGAGAGAGAGACAGAGAGAGAGAGAGAGAGAGAGAGAGAGAGAGAGAGAGAGAGGAGAGAGAGAGAGAGGAGAGAGAGAGAGAGAGAGAGAGAGAGAGAGAGAGAGAGAGAAAAAAAAAAAAGAGAGAGTGTGTGTGTGTGAAGGCACGGACACACGGGGCAGTATTGGCAAGGCGTGATGGATGGCGCGCAGGGAACACAGTCTTGTGAGGGAAGGGAAGATAAATGCACACAGTGAAAAAGGGTATCTGGGAAGTGCTTAAAGAACGATTTAGTATTTAAATTTTCCTTTCTTATTCCACAGTTTATGCCTATAGTGTGGTGTAGGCAGTGAGCTCCCGGGGTGGGATGGTAGGCCCTAAAGGTTCACTTGAGGGCTGTGATGGTTGGCCCTCGCCCGTGGTGGCGCAGGCAGGATTTTTATAGTGACGCCTGTGATTAGAGGCTCATGCCGCCCCCCTGTGTCCTCTGATGCACTCGCAATCGAAGGCAGAGTTAATGGGCAGCATGTGGGTGTTCTTAGGCCACTCGATTGTGCAGAAATATTTTAAGTGGATTTGGGCTCTTATCGAAGATCGAACTCGAGTCACCGAGAACGCCAATCGGAGATGCTAGCCACTCTGCTACCGCCTCCCCAATTTTTTGAAATCTTGGGGAAAGCTAATTTTATGTGGTACTAGCCGCAAAGCCGCCCTCCGGGCGGACTTTTTGGCTAGCTCTGCGGAGGGCTATTGGTGGGCCTTCGGCCCACCACCTGTGTTTGGTGGGCCGAACCCCAACCCATTCACTCATCCATTACCTATCACCCCCACCCATTCACTCACCCATTACCCACCACCCCCCACCCATTCACTCACCCATTATTCATCACCACACACCCGTTCACTCACCCATTACCCATCACCCCCCATCTATTCCCTCACCCATCACCCTCCACCCATTCACTCACCCATCACCCCAAACCCATTAGCCATCACCCCACCCATTCACTCACCCATTACCATCACCTACATCAAGGTTTCCTCAATTCTCGCAACCCACTTTTTTTCTTCACAATTCTCGCTAATAGGCTGCTAAAAAAAAAAAAAAAAGTGATCGGATCATCTCATAAATGGGCTTTAAAACCTTCCCCTGCTCGAGCTGGTTCCAAAACTGTGCCATATGAGGGGATTCCGCCACAGGGGCGCGGCACCTGGAGTGGACACACACACACACACACACACACACACACACACACACACACACACACACACACACACACACACACACACACAACACACACACACACACACACACACACTTTCGCTTATATTATTATAGATAGATAGATAGAAATGTATGTATTAACGCCAACCTATTCACTCACCCCCAACCCATTCACTCACCCATTACCCATCACCCCCCACCCATTCACTCACCCATTACCCACCACCCCCCACCCATTCACTCACCCATTATCCATCACCCACACACCCATTCACTCACCCATTACCCATCACCCCCATCTATTCCCTCACCCATCACCCATCACTCATCACCCCCCACCCATTCACTCACCCATCACCCCACCCATTCACTCACCCATTACCCATCACCCTACATCAAGGTTTCCTCAATTCTCGCAACCCACTTTTTTCTTCACAATTCTCGCTAATAGGCTGCTACAAAAAAAAGAAAAAAAAAAGTGATCGGATCATCTCATAAATGGGCTTAAAACCTTCCCCTGCTCGAGCCGGTTCCAAAACTGTGCCATATGAGGGGCGGCACCTGGAGCGGACACACACACACACACATACACACACACAGACACACTTTCGCTTATATTATTATAGATTAGAGTGTGTTAGCAGTAAACATTGGAACAAATTGAATAACATGTGTATTTGGGGAGGCGGTAGCGGAGTGGTTATAGTCTCCGACTGGCGTTCTCGGTGACCCGAGCTCGATCCCCGAAGAAACCAAAACCTTTCTGCACCGTCGAGTGGCCTAAGAACACCCACATGCCCTGCCTATCAACTCTACCTTCGACTGCGAGTGCATCGGAGGACACAGGGGGGCGGCATGAGCCTCACAGGCGTCACTATAAGAAACCTGCCTGCGCCACCAACGGGCGAGGACCAACCATCAGAACCCTCAAGTGAACCTCCAGAGCCTAACATCCGAGCCCTGGGTCACCACTGCCTACAGGCGCTATAGGCACAGATGTAAAAAAAAAAAAAAAAAAAAAAAAAAAAAAAAAAAAATATGGATGTGAATAATGACGTGTAAATGTTTGGAATGAAATATGGTTTGGTAGGAGAGAGCGAAATATATAGGTGATTAAAGCAAGGGGTGGCAAGAAAATATGATTGAGTGAATGGAAATAAAAAGCAAAATAAGCGACGATGAATTGTGTGCTAATTGAATATAATCCTTGTGAAGAGTGATGAGTGTGTTTGTAACGAGAGGAAGAACATGAGTGATCGCCGCCCATTTGTTCCTCGTTATGGAGACATTAAAAGGGACAGTTTTATTTAACGAATACAGAAGAACATAAGTAGCTGTAAGGATTAGCTAATTGAATCATGATGGTTGGATATGGAAAGAAGGGTTACGGAATAAATAATAAAGCAGGGTGATAACATAGATATTACAAGTTTACAACCGCTAACTGTGCAAGGGAGAGGACGATAAAATGTAGAGAAGGATATAAATGCAGAAGTAAAGTACGACTGAAGATAAATGAAAAAAAGGAAAAAAAGAAAAAAAGGGAGAGGACGAGAAAATGTAGCGAATTATAGAAACACAAAATTAAATAACGACTGATAAAAGATTATTAAATGAGGTAAATAGGCCTAGTCTTGTTGGGATACGAGTAAAGGCCGAAAGAGGAGTGTCATTTTATTTGATGAAAGAAAAGTTTAGTTTAATTTTTTTTAGTTTTGATGTAAGAAAAGTTTAGAAAGTAAGTTTATTTGGTGAAAGAAAAAAACATGGAGGTCAATAGTCAAATACGAGTAAAAGCTGAAAGAGAAGTGTAAGAGGCAAAACAGAGGTATGGTTTTATAAGGCAGAGAGAAAGGCGGCTCTTAGATTTGAGGAGGAAACTTATTAGTGTCAAGTAAGTCATCAGCTATCTATTCAGGACGAGAACGTGTCTATAAGATGAACATAGGCGATATTTTACCATAGCAGATATTTTACCCTCTATATTTACTGCACTGTTATTGCATCATCTGTTATATTATCTTGTTATTATCTGGTTATTATCTGTTATATTATTGCTATATCCCACCTCTGTGCATTCTCATCCTCTCTCTCTCTCTCTCTGCTCCTCCTCCCATTCCCTTCGCTCCTTCTGTAACTAATGCAGCCGAGAAGTTACACCACCACCACCTCCTCCTCCTCCTCCTCCTCCTCCTCCTCCTCCTCCTCCTCCTCCTCCCTCCTCCTCCTCCTCCTCCTCCTCCTCCTCATTCACCCCCCGGATCTCTATAATTAGCCATTATCAGATAATCGAAGGCACTTTGGAACAAGGAGATTATCCGTTTCAGTAAACAATTCGTCTGACTTATAATGAACATTGGGGCTTGGGAGGAGAGAGAGAGAGAGAGAGAGAGAGAGAGAGAGAGAGAGAGAGAGAGAGAGAGAGAGAGAGAGAGAGAGAGAGAGAGAGAGAGAGAGAGAGAGAGAGAGATAGAGAGAGAGAGAGGAGAGACGAGAGAGAGAGAGAGAGAAGAGAGAGAGAGAGAGAGAGATAGAGAGGAGAGTCAGACAGACACAGACAGACAGACATACACAGACCAGACAGACATACACAGACAGACAGACAGACAGGCAGACAGAAAGACATATGGACAGGCAGACAGACAGACACAGATAGACAGACAAACAGACAGACAGACAGACAGACAGACAGACAGACAGACAGACAGACAGACAGAGAAAAGGGTAAAGTATATACGAATTGTATATTTCTTAGAGGTCTATAATTGTACGTACACTCATGTAGAAAAGTAGATGGAAAGAAATACCCTTTGTAACAGCACAACACAAATGCATTAGAAATAAGATTAAGAAAACATTGAGAGAAAAAAATACAAAACAATCATTAACCACAAAAACAAAAACAAAACATACATTAAGAAGGTTGTCAAAGGGAAAATTTTTTCGATAACTTTATTACGTTAAGGCCCCAACACAGCAAAAGTTACCTCATAGCTGAAAAAATACTAAAGCGTTAAGTTATCTATGGATTAACCTAACAGCATATCCATATTTATCATGTTAATCCCCCCATTCAATATCATCCGTCCATAAAACAAGATCAGTCAGCAATATTTACGTTCATGGCATCAATATAGCCCACTGAAGCCCTCACGGATACCTCCATATAAACGGAATACTCTTGCACACATATTGGTTCGGGTAATAATGCTCGTAACAAAGGCCTACTGTTGTGTTGCATTATGGGAGGGTAAACATAACATAACATAACATAACATAACGTAATACTTGTCATCTCATACACAACACTTTTTTTTTACTGTAGCTAATTTATGACGAAGAGAAAATTTAATATTGTTTTTCTCTTTTTACAGTAATGAAGAGAAATGTTATGATAATTTTTGATGATAATTTCATGATCGTAATACTTGTCATCTCATACAACAAAATTTTTTTTTATCAGTAACTAACATGTGATGAAAATAATCTCTCATTTGTTTACCATCTATGTATACTATCTATGTTTTACTATTCTATTCCTATCTATTACCGTTGTTACTCTCTTCTTACAGGAACTAAACTTGTGACAAGAGAAATTTTATATTTTATAACTCACCATCAAAATAAAGATAAGCTAAATTAATACATTCTTTTTATTAATATCCTATCATTGAAATTTTTTTTATGGCTGACGTGAGTAACTTTCCCGCTCATCAGAGACAAAAACTAATGAATAAAGAGTTGGAAAAAAACATGAATTTATAATTGGATTTTCATGTGTCAATCTCTAATCCATTTCAAGTTGTCATGGATTTCATCAGATATCGTGTGTACTGTCATGCGATAAAACGTGACTGAAAGCTGAGAGAGGGGGGGGGGGGTGAGAAGAGAGAGAGAGAGAGAGAGGCGCGAGAGAGAGAGAGAGAGAGATGAGAGAGAGAGAGATGAGAGAGAGGGGAGGAGAGAGAGAGAAAAGAGAGAGAGAGAGCACGGTAACGGCTAGTTTTCTCTAATGTAATCCTATACTCTCCTTTGTGTAGTGAGACAACTATAGTTGTTTTTTTTTTACTTTACCAAAAACACCTTCGCTTCCTGTTTCACCTTTTTGTCTCGTTTCTCTCCAACTTTCTCCTTCCTCATTCTTCCTCCTCTTCTCTTCTTCCTTCCTCTTTCTCTTTCTCCTTCCTTTATCTTCCTCTTCCTCTTCTCTACCTCCTTCTCTTCTCTTCTCCTCCTCTTCTATCCCTCATTCTCTTTTCTTCCTTCCTACTCTTCTTCCTCATTCCATTCCTTCTCTTCCTCCATCCTTTATTCCTCGTCCCTTCTTCTTTCCTCCGTCCTCTTCTCTTCCTCCTTCCTCTTCTCTTCCTCCTTTCCTCTTCTCTTCCTCCTTCCTCTCAACTTTCTGCTTCTTTCCGCTCCTCCTCCTCCTCCTCCTCCTCCGCCTCCCTCCTCCTCCTTCCTCTCTCCTCCTCCTCCTCCTCCCTCCTTCCTCCTCCTCCTCCTATCCTCCTTTCCCCTCCTCCTCTCACCTTCCTCCTCCTCCCTCCTCCACTCCTCCTCTTCCCTCCTCCTCTCCTCCTACGTTGTTTCCGAAAGCTTACGTGAATTATTGGCTTACGTTGTTTCGAAAACGCCAGATACGTTAGTATCACGAGAGTTGTGTAAAACACAAGAGAATAAACATTTATTATCTGAAATAGCCATTCCAGGCTACAAGACATTCCTAAATTGCGTACGATAAAAGCAGGTGGAGGTTGTCATTCTTTACATTAAAAATAATTTGCAAGCAATCGAAAATAGATAAAGTAAACAAAGATCATTATGACTCAGTCTCGCAAAGATTAAGCTAAAGGTAAAAACTGCTAACATGGGAAATATATCGTCTCCAAATCAATGCGGAAGTAGATTGCCTCCTGCTATGACGAGATAAAGTAGTTGTCAAAAATAATACCGACACAGATTATATGTGAGATTTTAACCTACCTCGTAAAACTGGAATAATTAATTCTGACTGATTAGAGAAGCTAGCGATTGCTGAGATGGTAAACGACAGTATATTTAAATCAGGTGGTCCTGAGCCTAACAAGGGAGAATAGTATCCTAGATTAGTTTTCACTACCGACATGGATCTGATTGAGTAATGCGATAAGGTGAACATTTGCAAACAGTGATCACAGGTTAATCCGAATGGCGGCATAAATTGCCACGTAGACATCACAGAAAATCGGGTATTAGTTCCCAATTATAATAAAGCAGATTTCACGAAGATCAGCAGCTGGTACTAAGCGAAGTTGATTGTATTGACCTACTATATGGTAATAACGCCGAAAACGTGTAAATTTATTCACAAAATAAACTCCAATCGGTGGTTGAAAAACATGTTCCACGGTAAGGAAAAACGTTTAAATACATAAACAGACCCTGTGGATGACTAATGAGATTCAACAACATCATCGGCCAGTAAGCGTATAAAGCGTATTTATCTTATAAAAGCAGTTAACGGCAGTAAGGTATAAGTTTACAAGCGATCTAATGCGGGACTGCGAATTCTAGAGATTACAATGGGACGCAAAGCGTCGTTGCCAAAGGAGTAACATTAAGTGTAAAAAAGCGCGAGTATGAAAGAAAAAATTGCTAAGGAATCCAAATCGAACCCGAAAAGGTTATTTCAATACGTTCAAAGTAAGAAAAACGTCCTCAAAACAAGTATTGGGCCACTGAAGATAAGAATAACATCTTGGTAAACGATAATAAGGGTATGGCGTCCGTACTCAATGATACTTTAATCGGTTTTTATTAAAGAAGACGAACGCTCCAGTACAGATACCAGTTAAACATGTTTGCGGGACTCGAACGTGATAGATTGGCCAATTAGGAGAGATAACAGTAGACGAAATATCAAAGTATTTGCAAGCAAACTTGACTCAGTTAATATCCGTGGGGGAGACGAAATCTGCCGAATTACTTCGGGAATGTCACAGGTACTTTCGCTCCGATTAAGATTATTTTCAATAAATCGCAATGGGACCATAAATGTTCCAAGTACAGTATTTGGACATTAGCTAATGTTACACCGATATTCAAGAAGTGATAAGAGGGCCTCGCAGTAATTATCGCCCAATAGTCTAACGTCTGTGATGTTAAAATATTTTGAGAACATATTGCGGGATAGAATAGTGTTGTATCTCGATGAAAATAACTTAATATAAACTCCCAGCATGGTTTCCGAAATAAGAGATCCTGATTAACAAACCTACTTGATTTTTTTCAATGGTCATTTATTCAAAACTGGGACGCTAAAATTCCCCCGGATATAAGATACCTTGATTTTCAGAAAGCTTTCGATACAGTTCCCATAAAGCGACTTTTGACAAGCTGAAAGGGCCAACATGGCTTAGGAGAGCAGTATGTTCATGGTGATCTGGCGATTGGCTTTTCAAATCGTAAACAACGGGTAGCAATAATGCGAGGAATCTGATTGGTTAGATGTTGACTAGTGGGGGCTTCAGGGCTCGTTCTTGGGGTCCTACTCGTTTTCTGATATATATCAAAAAGATCTGGACTCGGAGTTGTATCTAAAATATCGAAATATGCTGAGACACCAAATAGGCGGTAATAAAGCATATTACTAGAGAAAACTGCGAACTCATACAAACGTGATCTCGACAAACTATCAGATTGGAGTGATAAATGGCACTAAATTCAAATCCGATAATGTGTAAAGTAATGCATATAGCAAACGAAACCTCAAATTATAACTATCAAATGCAAACTAAACGTAATGAAAAGTACAGCAGGAAAAGGATTTAGGTGTCATCATAGTACATGATCTTAAAAACCAGGTACGTTACGCATTTGCCTAGCTGCCAGTAAAAAAGGCAAATATGAGTTGGGCTGCATTAAAACGCAACTTTAAAACATAAAACTTCGAAAGTTAATGACCACATTATACACGTCTTTGGTTAGGCCGCACTTAGAATATGTCGTTCAATTCTGGTCGCCTTGTTCGTAAAGATAAAGCCAAAATTGGAATCAGTTCAAAGAAGAGCACCAAACAAAATACATCTTGCGAAATTCATCTTATGAAGAGAGACTGCGGAAACTTAATATGTTTTCTTAAAGGATCGTAGAATCCGTGAGGGACTTGATAGAAACCTTTAAGATCCTAAAAGGATTTTATGTCATTAATCAACGAGAACCTATTCGAGCGTTTCCTCATAGTGACACAAGAAAATAACGGTTTTAAAAACTGAACGGTCAACGTTGCATCACAGATCTCCGAAAAAAGTATTTCAATGTTAGAGTTGTTGATCGATGGAACAAATTTCCCAGCAAATGTTGTCGAAGCCAGCACAATAACTACATTTAAAAACAGACTTGGACGCGGCACTGTAAAGTAGGATGGGTATTGATATTGCCCCTGCGAATCATAATATAGGCCCCCGGATAGATAGGTTAGTGGTAGTGTAGTTAGCATATTTCATATCCTATCATTCTTCACTACGAAACTGCCAGTTTCCTATCTTATTTAGGGAAATGGGATCATTTTCCACACTGTCCTCTTACATGTAGGATAGTTAGTATGTAGTTAACAGATACCCTCGTTATGGAACCAATAGGTCTCCTGGTGTCTGTTATTCCTATGATTCCTACGTATTCCTCACTCCTTCTCCTCCTCCTCCTCCCATCCTCCTCTCCTCCTCCTCCTCTCCTTCTTCCCCTTCTCCTCTCCTCTTTACACAAAACGAAAAACACTCTCTATGTCATCCATGCAGGAACAAACGACGTGTACAGTAGCGGATCTGAAGAAATAGACAAGTACAGGAAGTTGATCCGGAAATTCAAGGACTAAAAAACTAATTATATCATTATTTCAGGAATTCTCCCAGATAGGAGTTAGGCAAACGTTTTTACGATAAGGCGTTCCAGCGCAAATAAACCGACTGAGGGCTTCTTTGTGCCACAGGAGAATGTAGAACTTCGCAACTTCTGGGATAAATTTCTTACGAGGATCCCATCCTGGTTGAGGGATCCATCCTATTGGGGATGACGGACTCCACCTCAGCCCCGTCGGCCATGCACGATTAGGACGTCTGCTAAATGATAAAGATTTCTCTTACAGAATCAAAAACGACGAGCGGACGCGGTAGCAGCATACCTTAACCACTTTCTTACCCCACAGCAACGCTGGGTCAGTCCCGTTTCCGAAAAATTACTAATCAAAGAACTTAATCAAGCGCCTGAAAAAAGTGGACCGTAGACGCCTGCGGTAAACCCCACGCAAGCGTACCAAAACTATCAAGGAACTTAAATTACTCTACACAAATGCCAGAAGCATTATTTTAAAGCGTAACGAATTATTAGATCCGTTGTTTGCCGAAACGCCCAGATTATCGTCAGTATCACTGAGAGTTGGCGTCAAACAAAAGATAAACATTTTATTAGGCTAGAATAGCATTCCAGGCTATAAGACATTCCTAAATTGTCGCACGCATAAAAGAAGGTGGGAGGTGTATTCTTTATATTAAAGAAAAACTTTGCAAGCAATCGAATCGATAAAGGAAATAAAGATCATATGAATCAGTCTACGCAAAGATTAAGCTTACACCCCCCCCCCCCCGGTAAATTGCTCAACTATTGGGACAATTATATCGTCCTCCAAAATCTAATGCGGAAGTAGATGCCTCCTGTATTGACGAGGATAAGTTCAGTTTGTGGAACAATATAAACGATACAATTAATTTGTGGTAGATTTTAACTACCCTCATAATCAATCCCAGGAATAATAATTCTGCTGATAGAGAAGGATGCGATTGCTTGATATGGTGAACGAAGTATATTTAAATCAGCTTGGGTCCGGAGCCTACAAGGATAATAATCTAGATTTAGTTTTCACTACCGACATTGATTCTGATTGATTACTGCGATATAGGTGAACATTTGGCAAACAGTGATCACAGGCTAATCAGATGCGGCATAAATTGCAATGTAGGACATCACAGAAAATCGGTTATTAAGTCCCAAATTATAATAAAGCAGATTTCACGAAGTCAGCAGGTACTAAGCTAAGTGAATGGATGACCTACTAATGGGTAATAACGCCGAAAACATGTGTAATTATTACTAAAAACCCAATCCCGGTGGTGGAAAAACAAATGTCCCATGGTAAGAAAACGTTTGAATAACATAAACAGACCGTTGGATGAAATTAATGAGATCCAAACAAATCATGGCAGCAGAAAGCGCCGAGCGTATAAAGTTCAAAAAGATCAAATGCAGACTGCGATTCTAAGAGAATACCAATGACGTTCAAAAACGTCGCTGCAAGACTAATTAAGTCCTAAAAAAGCGCGAGTATGAAGAAAAAAATTGCAAAAGTAATCCAAATAAAACCCGAAAAAGGTCTTTCAATACGCGAGTAAGAAAACGTCAAAAACAAGTATTGGACCCACGAAAGATTTAATAATAATATCTTGGTAAATGATAATTAGAGTATGGCGTTCGTACTCAATGAATACTTTAATGCGGTATTATTAAAAGAAGACGAACCTCCATTACCAGAACCAGTAAACATGTATGGCAGGCTCGAAAGGGTAGACTGGTAATAGGAGAGATAAACAGTAGACTAAATATCAAAGTATTTGCGAACTTGACCCAGCAAAATCCGTGGGGGTGGACGAAAATCTCGCCGCGATACTTCAGCGAATGTCACAGTCAACTTCCGCTCCCATTAAAGATATTTTCATAAATCGCTATGTGAAAAAACATGTTGCCTAGTATGTGGAAATTCAGCTAAGTTACACAATATTCAAGAAAGGGAGTAAGAGCATCGAAAGTAATTATCGCCCCAAATTAGTCTAACGTCCGTGATTGTTTAAACATTTGAGAAATTTGCGGGAAAAATAGTGTCTTTTCTCGATGAAAATAACTCAATACTGATAAACTCCCAGCAATGGATTTCGAAATAAGAGATCCTGCCTTAAACAAAACCTACTCGATTTTTTTAATGTCATTTATTCAAACTGGGACGCTAAAATTCCCTCGGATGTAATATACCTTGATTTCAGGGAAAGCCTTCGATACAGTTACCACTAAGCGACTGTTGACCAAGCTAAGGGCACATGGTGCATAGGAGAGCAATTATGTTCATGGATTGGCGATTGGCTTTCAATCGTAAACAACGGGTAGTAGTAATAAAAGGTGAGGCATCTTGATTGGTGAGATGTCACTAGTGGGAGGCCTCAGGGCTCGGTTTGGGTCCTACTCTTTCTGAATATATCAACGATCTGGGACTGCGGACTGTATCTAAAATATCAAAAATTTGCAGATGACACCAAATAGGCGTAAAGCAATACTAGAGAAAAACTGCGAACTCATACCAAGTGATCTCGGACAAACTATCAGATTGGAGTGATAAATGGCTATTAAATCATTCCGATAAATGTAAAGTTAATGCCTATAGGACAAACGATAACCTCAAATATAACTATCAAAATGCAAAATAAATCGTTAAACTGAAGTACAGCAGGAAAGGATTTAGGTTGTCATCAATCAGTAATGATCTGAAAACCAAGTTCGCATTGCTCTAGCTGCCAGTAAAAAGGCAAATATGATGCTGGCTTTATTAAACGAAACTTTGAACATAAAACTCCGAAAGTAATGACACAATTAACACGTCCTTGGTTAGCCGCACTGAATATGCCGTTCAATTCTGGTCGCCCTGTTAGTAAAAGATCAAGCCAAATAGAATCAGTGCAAAAGAAGAGCAACCAAACAAATTCCATGCTCTGCGAAATTCATCTTATGAAGAGAGACTGCGCGAAACTTAAATGTTTTTCCTTAAAGGAGCGTAGAATCCGTGGGGACTTGATAGAAACCTTTAAGATCCTAAAAGGTTTGATGTCATTAATCAACCGAGGACCTATTTCGAGCTCTTTCAACTCAAGTGACAACGAGAAATAATGGTTTAAAACTAAACGGTCTACCGTTGCATCACCGAATCTCCGTAAAAAATTATTTCACTGTTAGAGCGTGATCGATGGAAATAAGTTACCAGACAAACTGTTGTCGGAGCAACACAATAAACACACATTCAAAAAACAGACTTGACGCGCACTGTAAAGTAAATGGGTATTGATAGTGCGAATTCGTATCTAGTCCCCCGTATCGGATTAGTTGAGTGGTTAGTGGTAGTTGTAGTTTAGTATTTTCATATCCTATCATTCTGCACTATGAAAACTTCCATGTTCCTACCTCTTTAGGAGACAGTATCATTTTCCAATGTTTTCTTACAAGTAGTTGATAGTTAGTATATGTAGTTCAGCAGATTACCCTCGCTAGGACCAATAGGTCTCCTGGTGTGTGTTACTCCTATGTAAATCCTTAGTAATCCTCCTCCTCCTCCTCCTCTTCCTTGCTAGGTAACCCGATACTGTTTCATTTCATGGAGGTCGTTTTAGGACTTTTGCTGAGGAGGAGAAAAGAAGGGGAAGAACAAAGAACTGCGGGAAAAGAATGGGCGTTGGAAAAGAAGAAGGGTAAAGAAGAGGAAATAAGAGACAGGAGGAGTGAAGTGGGAACATGATAGGAGTACACTAAAGGAGATAACAGGATCCTTGAGTATCCTGTCGACTAACTATTTGTATATTCAGTTACGTATCGTTGATTTTATGGCTCGACAACATACGATTTTTAAGCAAAGGAAAGATCTGGCGGTGAAAAAAAGGGTAAGAAGAAGATTTTGTAACCATCTATATCTCACAATCTTCATCGATCGTCAGTTACGTTTACACAAAAGAGCGATCTATTGGCGATTTTTACGCTTTTCTCTCACCGGCTAGGAAGATATTTTGTCTATTTTCTTTTAATAATCACCAGGTCAAGGTGTTGGTGACCGCAAGTCCTTGGGAATTGAAAAGCTGTCATACAATGTTGGCTCGTAATTGACGAGTCCTGGTGAAATAATTTAACTGCAGTGTTAGAGGGGTTGCCCCACCCCCATCCCCCACCTGCTCGTTAAGGGTATGGTTCCATTGGAAAGTAGTTAGGAAGTTTGAGAGATTCTAGGAAAAGCTTTAACTACCTACCTCGTTGTCTGCCCTCGCTTAGAACACGTCACACACACGGATGGCATGGAGGGTCGTGTGACTGTTGAAATAGATAGATATACCAAAAATAAATAAACTACAAAATCCACTCATGGACCAGACATGCACTCTAATCAGTAATTTAAAAAAAATATAAAAAAATACATAAAACGAGTGTGTGTGTGGACATGGCGATCCTCTGGAGAGACATCCATGAAGTTTTTGAATCAGAGAACGTTAAGCCATTCATAAATTTAGATTATATACAAAAAATCGTTAACCATTTATATGATTTTCTTTTAACTGCTTCATCTTCTGCCATCAGAACGATCTCTTGAGGTTATCCACTTTTTTTCTAGCACGAACAACGCAAAACCATTCATTAATTTAGCTCGAAATACAAAAAATAGTAACAATTTCTATTATTTTTCTCTTGCAACTGGCCCTTTCTTTTGCCCCTTAGGAAACCATCTATTACTATGCTTTATGTAAAATAACGATCTAGTACCTATCTACCCATGTTTGTCCACTTTTTGTTTTATCGCACCACAACCCTGTCCTGAACGCTAAACGATGAAAGTGTTTCCCGTAGCCCTATACAGTAGCGGCGTCATAAGTATCCCCGTTCCTTCTTCACCTCTCATCATCCTGTCTGCTTATCTCTCACTTCCTTCCCGTCATTCTCGCATCACGACAAAATAAAATGACACCAGGAAACAGTAGCAGGTAATTAGCAAGCAAGTGTCCTAAGTATCCCTCGTCCTTTCTTCAGCCTCTAATCCATCTCTGCTATTCTCACTTCCTCCCGTCACTTCCGCATCACGACAAATAAATGACAACACGGAAAAAACAGTAGAAGTAACATCAGTAGCAGGAGCAGCAACAGTAACAAAGTAATACCAAAATAAAACAAAATAATAGAAAAACATAGAAAACTAAACCATGGGTGCCGGTACACTCTTTGAAAACGAAGGCAGGAAAAGGTAGAAAAAAGGGTGTTTGTAGTGATGAAATCACTGCTACCCTTTTTTACCCTTACAAATATACGTTTCGGATCGACGAAAATATACACTGTTTCCAACCTCTCGCTAAAAAGGGTAGATACAAGGGTAGATGAAGGTATAATCGACAGCATTACCCTACAGCTCTGGACATAGGTTGTAAGTTTAAGGGGAGGGGGGCAAGTGATGGTGCGATGTAACAATTCGAGCCTCAATGTTACCCCCCATTTTGAGAGTGTACAGGAAGGCAAACACCCCACAACACCCATCTGATCTGGTCCGGATATAACCACGTCCTTGCCTGGTAACTTTCCCCTGGCTTGGTCTCATTTGTCTCCCTGGTAGATTGAGTATAGCGTAGGTAATCCCGGCTGGTGATGAGTTTAAGGTACGCTTCTGTATCGGCTGAGGCCCTTGGTTAGAATTTCCCTTTAATGTGTTGTGTGGCTTTAGAACATGTGCAGGGCTAAAAGAAGAACACAAAAATATCATGGAAATAACACTGAAATAACTGAAAAGGACACGCATGTATAACTGACAATAACACTTCAAAATAACAACTAAATAACTGGATAAGGACACAAAAATATAGCTGAAATAATATAAGTAACTGAAAACACAAATATAAACTTAAATAACACTTCATAATAACACGAATACTGAAAAAACATAAAAATATCCAACTGAATAACTGAAAGGACACAAACAAAATACACTGAAATACCCACTAAACTAAAACACTAAAGTAATGATAAGACACAAAAATATCACTGACATAACACTTGAAATTACACCTATTAACTGAAAAAGAACACAAAAATCTCACTGAAAAATAACACCTATTAACTGAAAGAACACATAATATCACTGAAATACACTGAATAACTGAAAGGGACACAAAAAATACCACTGAAATAACATTAAAATAACACGAATTAAACGAAAAAGCACAAGCATATATTGGTGTTACTGTCACCAATTTATAATTTTTTTTTTATTTTCCAGTACTTTCTATGTATTTTGTTCCATGATACACTGCATTCCTTCCCTTCTTTACTATCGATTGTTTTTTGGACCGTGAGGAATTTTTTTTCCGAAGCTTTTTCATATAACCAAAACTAGTGATTTTTTCCCAAAAAATTGGGGGAAAACATGATTTTATGGATTTCATGTGTCAATCTTAATCAATTTCACTTGTCATGGATTTCATCAGATATCGTGTACTGTCCATTGCGATAAAACGTGACTGTAAAGCTGAGAGAGAGAGAGAGAGAGAGAGAGAGAGAAGAGAGAGAGAGAGAGAGAGAGAGAGAGAGAGATATAGAGAGATAGATATAGAGAGAGAGGAGAGAGAGAGGAGAGCGAAGAAGAGAGAGAGAGAGAGAGAGAGAGAGAAAAGCAGGTAACGGCTAGTTTTCTCTAATGTAATCCTATACTCTCCTTTGTAGTGAGACCAACTATAGTTGTTTTTTTTACTTTACCAAAACACCTTCGCTTCCTGTTTCACCTTTTTGTCCTCGTTTTCCTCTCAACTTTCTCCTTCCTCTTCTTCCTTCCTCTTCTCTTCTTCCTTCCTCTTCTCTTTCTCCTTCCTCTTCTCTTCCTCCTTCCTCTTCTCTACCTCCTTCCTCTTCTCTTCCTCCTTCCTCTTCTCTACCTCCTTCCTCTTTTCTTCCTCCTTCCTCTTCTCTTCCTCATTCCATTCCTCTTCTCTTCCTCCATCCTCTTCTCTTCCTCCGTCCTCTTCTCTTCCTCCGTCCTCTTCTCTTCCTCCTTCCTCTTCTCTTCCTCCTTCCTCTTCTCTTCCTCCTCTTCCTCTCAACTTTCTTCTTCTTTTCCTCCTCCTCCTCCTCCTCCTCCTCCTCCTCCTCCTCCTCCTCCTCCTCCTCCTCCTCCTCCTCCTCCTCCTCCTCCTCTTCCTCCTCCTCCTCCTCCTTACGTTGTTTCCGAAAGCTTACGTTGAATTATTGGCTTACGTTGTTTCCGAAACGCCAGATATCGTTAGTATCACTGAGAGTTGTGTCAACACAAGAGATAAACATTTATTATCTGAAATAGCCATTCCAGGCTACAAGACATTCCTAAATTGTCGTACGCATAAAGCAGGTGGAGGTGTCATTCTTTACATTAAAAATAATTTGCAAGCAATCGAAATCGATAAAGTAAACAAAGATCATTATGACTCAGTCTACGCAAAGATTAAGCTAAACGGTAAACTGCTAACTATTGGGACAATATATCGTCCTCCCAAATCAAATGCGGAAGTAGATTGCCTCCTGTATGACGAGATAAAGTCAGTTGTCAAAAATAATAACGACACAATTATATGTGGAGATTTTAACCTACCTCGTATAAACTGGAATAATAATTCTGCTGATAGAGAAGCTATGCGATTGCTTGATATGGTAAACGAAGTATATTTAAATCAGGTGGTCCGTGAGCCTACAAGGGATAATAGTATCCTAGATCTAGTTTTCACTACCGACATGGATCTGATTGATAATTGCGATATAGGTGAACATTTGGCAAACAGTGATCACAGGTTAATCCGATGCGGCATAAATTGCAACGTAGACATCACAGAAAATCGGGTATTAGTTCCCAATTATAATAAAGCAGATTTCACGAAGATCAGCAGGGTACTAAGCGAAGTTGATTGTATTGACCTACTATATGGTAATAACGCCGAAAACGTGTAATTTATTCACAAATAAACTCCAATCGGTGGTTGAAAAACATGTTCCCACGGTAAGAAAACGTTTAAATAACATAAACAGACCCTGTTGGATGACTAATGAGATTCAACAAATCATCGGCAGTAAGCGTATAAAGCGTATAAAGCAGTAATCGGCAGTAAGCGTATAAAGTTTACAAGCGATCTAATGCGGACTGCGATTCTAGAGATTACAATGACGTAAAGCGTCGTTGCAAAGGATAAATTAAGTGTAAAAAGCGCGAGTATGAAGAAAAATTGCTAAGGAATCCAAATCGAACCCGAAAAGGTTCTTTCAATACGTTCAAAGTAAGAAAAACGTCAAAACAAGTATTGGGCCACTGAAAGATAAGAATAACATCTTGGTAAACGATAATAAGGGTATGGCGTCCGTACTCAATGATTACTTTAATGCGGTTTTTATTAAAGAAGACGAAGCTCCATTACCAGAACCAGTAAACATGTTTGCGGGACTCGAAAGTGATAGATTGGCAATAGGAGAGATAACAGTAGACGAAATATCAAAGTATTTGCAGAAACTTGACCCAGTAATATCCGTGGGGGAGGACGAAATCTCGCCGAAATTACTTCGCGAATGTCACAGGTAACTTTCGCTCCGATTAAAGATTATTTTCAATAAATCGCTAATGGACATAAATGTTCCAAGTACAGTATGTGGAAATTAGCTAATGTTACACCGATATTCAAGAAAGTGAGTAAGAGCCTCGCAAGTAATTATCGCCCAATTAGTCTAACGTCTGTGATTGTTAAACTATTTGAGAAAATATTGCGGGATAGAATAGTGTTGTATCTCGATGAAAATAACTTAATATTAAACTCCCAGCATGGTTTCCGAAATAAGAGATCCTGCTTAACAAACCTACTTGATTTTTTCAATGTCATTTATTCAAACTGGGACGCTAACATTCCCCTCGGATATAATATACCTTGATTTTCAGAAAGCTTTCGATACAGTTCCCCATAAGCGACTTTTGACCAAGCTAAGGGGCACATGGCTTAGGAGAGCAGTTATGTTCATGGATTGGCGATTGGCTTTCAAATCGTAAACAACGGGTAGTAATAAATGGCGAGGCATCTGATTGGTTAGATGTTACTAGTGGGGGGCTTCAGGGCTCGTTCTTGGGTCCTACTCTTTTTCTGATATATATCAAAGATCTGGACTGCGGACTTGTATCTAAAATATCGAAATATGCTGATGACACCAAATTAGGCGGTAAAGCATATACTAGAGAAAACTGCGAACTCATACAACGTTATCTCGACAAACTATCAGATTGGAGTGATAAATGGCTACTAAATTTCAATTCCGATAAATGTAAAGTAATGCATATAGGCAACGATAACCTCAAATATAACTATCAAATGCAAAATAAATCGTTAACTGAAGTACAGCAGGAAAAGGATTTAGGTGTCATCATTAGTAATGATCTTAAAACCAGTACGTACGCATTGCCTAGCTGCCAGTAAAAAGGCAAATATGATGTTGGGCTTCATTAAACGCAACTTTAAACATAAAACTTCGAAAGTAATGACACAATTATACACGTCTTTGGTTAGGCCGCACTTAGAATATGTCGTTCAATTCTGGTCGCCTTGTTTCGTAAAAGATAAAGCCAAATTGGAATCAGTTCAAAGAAGAGCAACCAAACAAATACCATCTCTGCGAAATTCATCTTATGAAGAGAGACTGCGGAAACTTAATATGTTTTCCTTAAAGGATCGTAGAATCCGTGGGGACTTGATAGAAACCTTTAAGATCCTAAAAGGATTTTATGTCATTAATCAAGAGAACCTATTCGAGCGTTTTCCTCAAGTGACAACAAGAAATAACGGTTTAAAACTGAACGGTCAACGTTGCATCACAGATCTCCGTAAAAAGTATTTCAATGTTAGAGTTGTTGATCGATGGAACAAATTACCAGCAAATGTTGTCGAAGCCAGCACAATAACTACATTTAAAAACAGACTTGACGCGCACTGTAAAGTAGATGGGTATTGATATTGCCCTGCGAATTCATAATATAGTCCCCCGGATCGATTAGTGTTAGTGGTAGTTGTAGTTAGCATATTTCATATCCTATCATTCTTCACTACGAAACTTCCATGTTCCTATCTTCTTTAGGGACATGGTATCATTTTCCAACTGTCCTCTTACATGTAGTTGATAGTTAGTATGTAGTTCAACAGATACCCTCGTTATGGACCAATAGGTCTCCTGGTGTCTGTTATTCCTATGTATTCCTATGTATTCCTCCTCCTCCTCCTCCTCCTCCTCCTCCTCCTCCTCCTCCTCCTCCTCCTCCTCCTCCTCCTCCTCCTCCTCCTCCTCCTTTACACAAACGAAAACACTCTCTATGTCATCCATGCAGGAACAAACGACGTGTACAGTAGCGGATCTGAAGAAATTCTGGACAAGTACAGGAAGTTGATCCGGAAATTCAAGACTAAAACTAATCATATCATTATTTCAGGAATTCTCCCCAGACTAGGAGTAGGCAAACGTTTTTACGATAAGGCGTTCAGCGCAAATAACCGACTGAGGGCTCTTTGTGCACAGGAGAATGTAGACTTCGCAAACTTCTGGGATAATTTCTACGAGGATCCCATCCTGGTTGAGGATTCCATCCTATTTGGGGATGACGGACTCCACCTCAGCCCCGTCGGCCATGCACGATTAGGACGTCTGCTAAATGATAAAGTTTCTTCTTACAGATCAAAAAACGACGAGCGGACGGCGGTAGCAGCATCACCTTAACCCCTTTCTTACCCCACAGCAACGCTGGGTCACGTCCCGTTCCCGCAAATACTAATCAAAGTAACTTAATCAAGCGCCCTGAAAAAGTGGACCGTAGACGCCCTGCCGGTAAACCCTCACGCAAGGTTACCAAAACTATCAAGGAACTTAAATTACTCTACACAAATGCCAGAAGCATTATTTTAAAGCGTAACGAATTATTAGCATACGTTGTTGCCGAAACGCCAGATATCGTCAGTATCACTGAGAGTTGGTTCAACACAAAAGATAAACATTTATTAGCTGAAATAGCCATTCCAGGCTATAAGACATTCCTAAATTGTCGCACGCATAAAGCAGGTGGAGGTGTCATTCTTTATATTAAAGAAAATTTGCAAGCAATCGAAATCGATAAAGTAAATAAAGATCATTATGACTCAGTCTACGCAAAGATTAAGCTAAAAGGTAAATTGCTAACTATTGGGACAATATATCGTCCTCCCAAATCTAATGCGGAAGTAGATTGCCTCCTGTATGACGAGATAAAGTCAGTTGTGAACAATAATAACGATACAATTATTTGTGGAGATTTTAACCTACCTCATATCAACGGGAAAATAATTTCTGCTGATAGAGAAGGTATGCGATTCCCTTGATATGGTGAACGAAGTATATTTAAATCAGGTGGTCCGTGAGCCTACAAGGGATAATAGTATCCTAGATTTAGTTTTCACTACCGACATTGATCTGATTGATTACTGCGATATAGGTGAACATTTGGCAAACAGTGATCACAGGCTAATCAGATGCGGCATAAATTGCAATGTAGACATCACAGAAAATCGGTTATTAGTCCCAAATTATAATAAAGCAGATTTCACGAAGATCAGCAGGGTACTAAGCGAAGTTGAATGGATTGACCTACTAAATGGTAATAACGCCGAAAAAATGTGTAATGTATTCACTAATAAACTCCAATCGGTGGTGGAAAAACATGTTCCCATGGTAAGAAAGCGTTTGAATAACATAAACAGACCCAGTTTTGGGTGAATAATGAGATCCAACAAATCATTGGCAGAAAGCGCCGAGCGTATAAAGTTTACAAAGATCAAATGCAGACTGCGATTCTAGAGAAAACAATGACGTCAAACGTCGCTGCAAAGGACTAATTAAGTCTAAAAAGCGCGAGTATGAAGAAAAATTGCAAAGGAATCCAAATCAAACCCGAAAAGGTTCTTTCAATACGTTCGAAGTAAGAAAAACGTCAAAACAAGTATTGGACCACTGAAAAATAATAATATATCTTGGTAAATGATAATAAGAGTATGGCGTTCGTACTCAAAGAATACTTTAATGCGGTATTTATTAAAGAAGACGAAACTCCATTACCAGAACCAGTAAACATGTATCAGGACTCGAAAGGGATAGACTGGTAATAGGAGAGATAACAGTAGACGAATATCAAAGTATTTGCTGAAACTTGACCCAGCAAAATCCGTGGGGGTGGACGAAATCTCGCCGCGACTACTTCGCGAATGTCACAGTCAACTTTCGCTCCCATTAAAGATTATTTTCAATAAATCGCTATGTGAAAAAAATGTTCCTAGTATGTGGAAATTAGCTAATGTTACACCAATATTCAAGAAAGGGAGTAAGAGCCTCGCAAGTAATTATCGCCCAATTAGTCTAACGTCCGTGATTGTTAACTATTTGAGAAAATTTTGCGGGATAAAATAGTGTCTTTTCTCGATGAAAATAACTCAATACTAAACTCCCAGCATGGATTTCGAAATAAGAGATCCTGCTTAACAAACCTACTCGATTTTTTTAATGTCATTTATTCAAACTGGGACGCTAAAATTCCCTCGGATGTAATATACCTTGATTTTCAGAAAGCCTTCGATACAGTTCCACATAAGCGACTGTTGACCAAGCTAAGGGCACATGGCATAGGAGGACAATTATGTTCATGGATTGGCGATTGGCTTTCAAATCGTAAACAACGGGTAGTAATAAATGGTGAGGCATCTGATTGGTTAGATGTCACTAGTGGGGTGCCTCAGGGCTCGGTCTTGGGTCCTACTCTTTTTCTGATATATATCAACGATCTGGACTGCGGACTTGTATCTAAAATATCAAATTTGCAGATGACACCAAATTAGGCGGTAAAGCATATACTAGAGAAAACTGCGAACTCATACAAAATGATCTCGACAAACTATCAGATTGGAGTGATAAATGGCTATTAAAATTCAATTCCGATAAATGTAAAGTATGCATATAGGCAAAAGATAACCTCAATATAACTATCAAATGCAAAATAAATCGTTAACTGAAGTACAGCAGGAAAAGGATTTAGGTGTCATCATCAGTAATGATCTGAAAACCAGTTCGCATTGCCTAGCTGCCAGTAAAAAGGCAAATATGATGTTGGGCTTTATTAAACGTAACTTTGAACATAAAACTCCGAAAGTAATGACACAATTATACACGTCCTTGGTTAGGCCGCACTTGGAATATGCCGTTCAATTCTGGTCGCCCTGTTTCGTAAAAGATCAAGCCAAATTAGAATCAGTGCAAAGAAGAGCAACCAAAAAAATTCCTCTCTGCGAAATTCATCTTATGAAGAGAGACTGCGGAAACTTAATATGTTTTCCTTAAAGGATCGTAGAAAACCGTGGGGACTTGATAGAAACCTTTAAGATCCTAAAAGGTTTTGATGTCATTAATCAAGAGGACCTATTCGAGCTTTCAACTCAAGTGACAACGAGAAATAATGGTTTAAAACTAAACGGTCAACGTTGCATCACCGATCTCCGTAAAAATTATTTCAATGTTAGAGTCGTTGATCGATGGAATAAGTTACCAGCAAATGTTGTCGGAGCCAACACAATAACTACATTCAAAAACAGACTTGACGCGCACTGTAAAGTAAATGGGTATTGATAGTGCGAATTCGTATCTAGTCCCCCGTATCGATTAGTTGTAGTGGTAGTGGTAGTTGTAGTTAGTATTTTTCATATCCTATCATTCTGCACTATGAAACTTCCATGTTCCTATCCTCTTTAGGGACATGGTATCATTTTCCAACTGTTTTCTTACAAGTAGTTGATAGTTAGTAGTATGTAGTTCAGCAGATACCCTCGCTATGGACCAATAGGTCTCCTGGTGTCTGTTACTCCTATGTAAATCCTATGTAATCCTCCTCCTCCTCCTCCTCTTCCTTGACTAGGTAACCCGATACTGTTTCATTTCATGGAGGTCGTTTTAGGCACTTTTGCTGAGGAGGAAAAGAAGGGGAAGACAAAAACTGGCGGGAAAAGAATGGGCGTTGGAAAAGAAGAAGGGTAAAGAAGAGAAATAAGAGACAGGAGGAGTGAAGTGGGAATATGATAGGAGTACACAAGGAGATAACAGGATCCTTGAGTATCCTTGTCGACTAACTAATTTGGTATATTCAGTTACGTATCGTGATTTTATGGCTCGACAACATACGATTTTTTATAGCAAAGGAAAGATCTGGGCGTGAAAGGGTTAAGAAGAAGATTTTTAACCATCTATCTGCTCACAATCTTCTATCTGATCGTCAGTACCGTTTACACAAAGAGCGATCTATTGGCGATTTTCTAGCTTTTCTCTCACCGTAGAATATTTTGTCTATTTTCTTTTAATAATCACCAGGTCAAGGTGTTGTGTGACCGCAAGTCTTGGGAATGAAAAGCTGTCATACAATGTTGGCTGTAATTGACGAGCTCCTGGTGAAATATTTTAACTGCAGTGTTAAGAGGGTCTGCCCCCCCCCCCTCCCCCACCTCGCCTCGTTAAGGGTATGGTTCATTTGGAAGTAGTTTAGGAAGTTTTGAGAGATTCTAGGAAAAGCTTTACCTACCTACCTCGTTTTCTGCCCTCGCTTAGAACACGTCACACACACGGAGGCATGGAGGTCGGTGTGACTGTGAAATAGATAGATATACCAAAATAACATAAAATACCAAATCACTCATGGACCAGACATTTACTCTAATCAGTAATTTAAAAAAATATAAAAAAATACATAAACGAGTGTGTGTGTGGACATGGCGATTCCTCTGGAGAGACATCCATGAAGTTTTTGAATCAGAGAACGTTAAGCCATTCATAAATTTAGCTTATATACAAAAATTCGTAACCATTTATATTATTTTCTTTTAACTGGCTTCATCTTCTGCCCTCAGGAACGATCTCTGATGTTATCCACTTTTTTTCTAGCACCGACAACGCTAAACCATTCATTAATTTAGCTCGAAATACAAAAAATCGTAACAATTTCTATTATTTTCTTGCAACTGGCCCTTTCTTTTGTCCTTAGGAACCATCTCTTACTATGCTTTATGTAAAATTAACGATCTATCTACCTATCTACCCATGTTTTCCACTTTTTGTTCTTATCGCACCACACCCCTTGTCCTGAACGCTAACGATGAAAGTGTTTCCCGTAGCCTATACAAGTAGCGGCGTCCTAAGTATCCCCGTTCCTTTCTTCAGCCTCTCATCCATCCTGTCTGCTATCTCTCACTTCCTTCCCGTCACTTCTCGCATCACGACAAATAAATGACACCACGGAAACAGTAGCAGGTAATTAGCAGCAGTGTCCTAAGTATCCCTCTTCCTTTCTTCAGCCTCTAATCCATCCTTCTGCTATCTCTCACTTCCTTCCCGTCACTTCTCGCATCACGACAAATAAATGACAACACGGAAACAGTAGCAGTAACATCAGTAGCAGGAGCAGCAACAGTAACAAAGTAATAACAAAATAAAACAAAATAATAGAAAACATAGAAAACTAAACCAATGGGGTGCCGTTACACTCTTAGAAAAGAAGGGCAGGAAAAGGGTAGAAAAAGGGTGTTTGTAGTGATGAAATACTGCTACCCTTTTTCTACCCTTACAAATATACCGTTTCGGATCGACGCAAATATACACTTTTCCAACCCTCTCGTCTAAAAAGGGTAGATAAAGGGTAGATGAAGGGTATAATCGACAGCATCTACCCTACAGCCTGGACATAGGTTTTAATAAGAGTAGTGATGGTGCGATGTAACAATTCGAGCCTTAATGTACCCCCCATTTCTGAGAGTGTACAGGAAGGCAACACCCCAACAACACCATCTGATCTGGTCCGGATATAACACGTCCCTGCCTGGTAACATTTCCCCGCTGGCTTGTCTTTCATTTGTCTCCCTGGTGATTGAGTATAGCGTAGGTAATCCCGGCTGGTGATTAGTTTAACGTACGCTTTCTGTATCTGGCTGAGGACCTTGGTTAGATTTCCCTTAATGTGTTGTGTGGCTTTAGAACATGTGCAGGGCTAAAAGAACACAAAAATATCACTGGAATAACACTGAAATAACTGAAAGGACACGCATGTATAACTGAAATAACACTAAAATAACACTAAATAACTGAAAGGACACAAAAATATAGCTGAAATAATACTAAGTAACTGAAAAACACAAATATAACTTAAATAACACTATAATAACACTGAATAACTGAAAAAACATAAAAATATCACTGAATAACTGAAAGGACACAAAAATACCACTGAAATACCACTAAAATAACACTAAGTAACTGAAAGAACACAAAAATATCACTGAAATAACACTGAAATTACACCTATTAACTGAAAGAACACAAAAATCTCACTGAAATAACACCTATTAACTGAAAGAACACATAAATATCACTGAAATAACACTGAATAACTGAAAGGACACAAAAATACCACTGAAATAACATTAAAATAACACCAATTAACTGAAAAAGCACAAGCATATATTGGTGTTACTGTCACCAATTATAATTTTTTTTTTATTTTCCCGTACTTTTCTATGTATTTTGTTCCCATGATACACTGCATTTCCCTTCCCTTCTTTTATTATTGCATTCTCCTCTTTCCCTTTCCATTCTTTTTAATACGGTCAAAAAAATGAAGTGAGTTAGTTAGTGAAGGTTAGTAGTGAGTTAATGTTAGTGAAGGAATGTCAGTGAATCGCCCCGTTGTGGTTTGTGGACGGGAACCTCAACTTTAATCGATACAATGGTTGGTATAGATAGATAGATAGATAGATAGACAGATAGATAGAAAGATAGATAGATAAATTAATAGATAGATAGATAGATAGATAGATAGATAGAAAGATAGATAGATAGATAGATAGATAGATAGATAGATAGATAGATAGATAGATAGATAGATATATACATTTATTGACCACAGAATCACATTATAACAAAATAACAAAATAACAAAACACATAATTATACATAAATTAAATCCTTAAACACTATGGTCCAAATATAAATACTCACATATACTCAATAACTAATAATAGTATAGTATATTAATAGTCAATAATAATATACTCATAACAATACTCAAATAAAGATACAAAGCTTAAACATGAAATATCCGATACAATAGACAACGAGAAACAGTGAGTCTACAGTGATAGGTGTAGGAGTGAATCCGCCCGCAGGCCTTGTATACAGCGAGACCACAGGATGGCAGCAGCGTGATTACCAGGATTAAATCAGGAATAGCTATGAATCTGCGGGCTGAGAGAATGAGAAAGGAAGGGAATTAGCTAAACCAGAAGAGTGAGGGTCTGGAGGCTGTCAGAAAAGAGAGGAAATACCTTACAAGAGATAGCTATGAATGTACCTGTTGAGAGAATACAAAAATGGAAGGGAATTAAGCCGAAGAGTGGTGGTTTGCAGACTGCCAGAAAAGATGGGAAATACCTTACAAGAGATAGCTATGAATGTGCCTGTTGAGAGAATACAAAAATGGAAGGGAATTAAACCGAAGAGTGGTGGTTTGCAGGCTGTCAGAAAAGAGGGAAAAATTCGTACGAGAAATACGTTTTGTAATAGGATGGTTGAATTGTTACTTGAATGTGAGAGGGAAAGCTAAGGGCCATGGATAAAGAACATGTAGGGCCAGATGAAAAAAATAAAAAGGTAAAGATAGGGGCATACGCTAAGCTACGCGTGGCCTCGGTGTTCATCTCCGTCGCATTTGACTTTGAGCCTGTGTTGAATGAAAAGATTGGATAAAGAACATATAGGGCCAGATGAAAAGATTAAAAAGGTAAATATGGGGGCATACCTTAAGGTGCGCGTGGCCTCGGTGTTCATCTCCGTCGCATTATCACTTGAGCCTGTGGTGGCTGAAAAGATTGGATAAACAAAATATAGGGCCAGATGAAAAGATTAAAAAGGTAAAGATGGGGGCATTACGCTAAGCTACGCGTGGCCTCGGTGTTCATCTCCGTCGCATTTGCCTTTGAGCCTGTGGTGGATGAACAAATTGGATAAACAAAATATAGGGCCAGATGAAAAGATTAAAAAGGTAAAGATGGGGGCATATAGTAAGGTGCGCGTGGCCTCGGTGCTCATCTCCGTTGTATTGAGCCTGTGGTGGATGTAAATATTAGATTAGTTTGAATTGAAGTTTATCTCGTGGGGGATAAGATATCGGATTATCAGTTAAGGGTCGTAGAAAGGATTGGGAACGTGTGTGATGAAGTGGGTTTGTTATGGAAGAGAAATTGAGATCTGAAAAGATGTCTTATTTGTATATATATGAAATAACACTAAAATAACACTAAATAACTGAAAAACACAAAATATCACTGAAATAACACTAGAATAACACTAAATAACATAAATAACACAAAAATATCACTGAAATAACACTGAAATAACATTAAATAACTGAAAGAACACAAAAATAACACTGAAATAACGCTAGAATAACACTAAATAACTGAAAGAACACAAAAATATCACAAAAATATCACTGAAATAACACTAAAATAACACTTAATAACATAAAGAACACAAAAATATCACTGAAATAACACTAAAATAACACTAAATAACATAAAGAACACAAAAATATCACTGAAATAACACTAAAATAACACTAAATAACATATAGAACACTAAATAACATATAGAACACTAAATAACATATAGAACACTAAATAACATAAAGAACACAAAAATATCACTGAAATAACACTAAAATAACACTAAATAACTAAGTGTGTGATAAAGTGGGCTTGTAGGGAAGGGAAATAGAGGTCTGAAAGGACGTCTGTTTGTATAACTATGAACAAATGGCATCAGGTGTCGGGGCGCAGAGCAATGTGTGAACACTCATTAATTGTTAGTCTGAAAATGCAGGAGTAAAATAGTTTCAGAAAGGCAAGGGTTTCATTTTCCAAGGTATCTGTGTGCTAGTTTTTGTAAGTTATTTCAGTAACAAGGGGAAACTAAAGAGAAATAAGACTCGCTGCGCCACACACTACCAGTAAATATGAGTCATGAATTAAATGATTTGTTAGAATTCTGAGTAAATCGAGATTATAGACACGTGTAGAAGAGTCACTGGAGAGAAGGGAGGTTCAGATAAGAAACCAGAAGTAACGTTGCCCATTAACCCCTTAAGACCCAGAACGTAATTTCCATTGTAATTTGGGTGCCATTAGACGGTTTATGTTGTGACTATAAGCAATATTTTAAAGATATGACCTGCTTAGTATCCTTGTCGACTAACTAATTTGGTATATTAAGTGACTTTTTGTAATTTTAAGGCTAACAACAGACGATTTTTTATAGCAAAGGAAAGATCTGGGCGTGAAGGGGTTAAAGTAATGACATTTATGATGAAAGTATTATAGAGTTAGAGTTATAGAGTAGCCGCCCGCGTTTGTTAGTGAAAAATCCCTTGGGCGAGCGGGGATTCGAACCTAGTAACCTCAGAATGGCGCGTTGCGATTTTATCCATTGAACCAGCCAGTGGTGTGGGTGTGTTTATGTGTGTGTGTGCGTTTTTGTGTGTGTGTATGTGTGTGTGTGTGTGTGTGTGTGTGTGTGTGTGTGTGTGTGTGTGTGTGTGTGTGTGTGTGTGTCGTAGAGTACACGACACATGCAATACTACACTTAATTAAAGATCCTTGTTAACAGAGCTTATGATATGAACACACAATGTATATAGGAGACACGTCCATTATATTGCACACACACACACACACACACACACCCACGCACACACACACACACACACACACACACACACACACACACCCACCCACCCACCCACCCACCCCCCACCCACCCACCCACCCACCCACCCACCCACCCACCCACCCACCCACCCACCCACCCACCCACCCACCCGCACGCACGCACGCACGCACGCACGCACGCACGCACGCACGCACGCACGCACGCACGCACGCGCACACCACACACACACACACACACACACACACACACACACACACACACACACACACACACACACACACACACGTACTATCACACCCTTGCTACTCCTCACTGGTGTAAATATAAAGCTATTAATCTATCTTAACTATTCAAATTTTTACTGCACATACGTAAGTGTCTCTATTCTTGACTAACTCCTCATATGAATAATAATACGAGAGATTTATATATACATTTGATTTGATTTTGTTTCGTTTTGTTTCGCACTCCTATTTTTTTTTGGCCTTGGTCCGTCCTTTGTGATAAAAAAAAAAAAAAAATCCACCGTGAACGCGTTACCTAATGGTCGTTTTATTCCTACGTGAATTTAATGAAGCAAACAGTAGCAGTGGCTTCAAGGAGGTGCTTCACATGCTTATTTCATTACCAAATGCTGAAGTAAACACCATAATACCCTGTGCAGTGAAGCGCTCTGAATACCTTCTTCCTCCTCCTCCTCCTCCTCCTCCTCCTCCTCCTCCTCCTCCTCCTCCTCCTCCTCCTCCTCCTCCTCCTTCTCCTCCTCTTTCTTCCTTTTCCTTCTCCTCCTCCTCCACTTCCTTCTCATCTTCCTCCTTCTTTTGTATTCCTTTGTATCCCTCCTCCTCCTCCTCCTCCTCCTCCTCCTCCTCCTCCTCTTTCTCTTTCTCCTCTTTCACCAATAGGTCTCCTGGTATTTGTTCCTCCTCCTCCTCCTCCTCCTCCTCCTCCTCCTCCTCCTCCTCCTCCTCCTTCTCGGTCTTGGGTCCTACTCTTTTTCTGATATATATCAACGATCTGGACTGCGGACTTGTATCTAAAATATCAAAATTTGCAGATGACACCAAATTAGGCGGTAAAGCATATACTAGAGAAAACTGCGAACTCATACAAAGTGATTTCGACAAACTATCAGATTGGAGTGATAAATGGCTATTAAAATTCAATTCCGATAAATGTAAAGTAATGCATATAGGCAACGATAACCTCAAATATAACTATCAAATGCAAAATAAATCGTTAACTGAAGTACAGCAGGAAAAGGATCTAGGTGTCATCATCAGTAATGATCTGAAAACCAGTTCGCATTGCCTAGCTGCCAGTAAAAAGGCAATATGATGTTGGGCTTTATTAAACGTAACTTTGAACATAAAACTCCGAAAGTAATGACACAATTATACACGTCCTTGGTTAGGCCGCACTTGGAATATGCCGTTCAATTCTGGTCGCCCTGTTTCGTAAAAGATCAAGCCAAATTGGAATCAGTGCAAAGAAGAGCAACCAAACAAATTCCATCTCTGCGAAATTCATCTTATGAAGAGAGACTGCGGAAACTTAATATGTTTTCCTTAAAGGATCGTAGAATCCGTGGGGACTTGATAGAAACCTTTAAGATCCTAAAAGGTTTTGATGTCATTAATCAAGAGGACCTATTCGAGCTTTCAACTCAAGTGACAACAAGAAATAATGGTTTAAAACTAAACGGTCAACGTTGCATCACCGATCTCCGTAAAAATTATTTCAATGTTAGAGTCGTTGATCGATGGAATAAGTTACCAGCAAATGTTGTCGGAGCCAACACAATAACTACATTCAAAAACAGACTTGACGCGCACTGTAAAGTAAATGGGTATTGATAGTGCGAATTCGTATCTAGTCCCCCGTATCGATTAGTTGTAGTGGTAGTGGTAGTTGTAGTTAGTATTTTTCATATCCTATCATTCTGCACTATGAAACTTCCATGTTCCTATCCTCTTTAGGGACATGGTATCATTTTCCAACTGTTTTCTTACAAGTAGTTGATAGTTAGTAGTATGTAGTTCAGCAGATACCCTCGCTATGGACCAATAGGTCTCCTGGTGTCTGTTACTCCTATGTAATCCTATGTAATCCTCCTCCTCCTCCTCCTCCTCCTCCTCCCTCCTCCTCCTCCTCCTCCTCCTCCTCCTCCTCCTCCTCCTCCTCCTCCCTCCTCCTCCTCCTCCTGGATTGCTCTACGCTCCAATATCTTTGACAGTATGACAGTTACAATTTTCAAGAACAGATTAGATAAGTCCTTAAGAGCGCCATTCCAGAACTGTCGTGTCATCTGTTATCACAAGAAAAATATGGAGGAGAAGAAGAAGAAGAAGAAGAAGAGGAAGAAGAAGAGGAGGAGGTAGAACAAGAACAAAGAAAACAACAATAGCATGACCCTGTTCGAGAGGAAAATAAAAGTTATGAAATGTAAAAAAAAAGGGCCAGAGACAAAAAAATGTACCAAGAATTATAAGAAATCATAAAGAGGTTTTAAGGAGGGTAAAATGAGGAGGAGGAGGAGGAGGAGGAGGAGGAGGAGGAGGAGGAGGAGGAGGAGGAGGAGGAGGAGGAGTAGAAGAATGTATCCAAATGTATCAACGAAATGCAGCTTTTTGGAGATATTGTTTGGGTTACACTGTTTTTTTTTTGGCTTGAATGGTTGTAAAAGTATTGATAGATTGTATTTTTGTCTCGTTCTGGAAATATTTGTGCAATTTTTTGATGTGGCAAAATTTTTCATTTTTTCTTAGAAGTATAGAAAGGTTTTGTGCTATTTTTTCATGTGGCGCAATTTTTCATCTTTTCCTAGAATCTTTAGTTGAGGGAATGGGAGGGTGGGGAGGATGCTTCACCTATATTATTCTTAGTGTATTCACCTTTATTTCCCTTTATTTCACCTTTATTATTCTTTGTTTTTCATGTTGCGCAATTTTTCATCGTTTCCTAGAAATTTTAGCTGAAGGGATGGGAGGGTGGGGAGGATGCTTCGTCTTTATTATCCTCCCTCCTATGTCTCTCATTTTATATTAGGTACTGTAGCTTATGGCAAATGACCTCGTAAGAAACAGCAGGTAAATTATTATTTGTTTTTTCTTTGTGTTCCTTTGTGTTTCTCCTCTTCCTCTTCTTCCCTCTTTCGCTCCTCTTATCCCTCTACGTAAATTCTTTTCTCTCGCCATATTTCTCCTCATCCTGTCATTCCTCTCGCTCGTTCTCTTACATTCTTATCGTCCTCTTCATTCACCGTCATCACCACTGCGTTCCTCCTCCTCCTCCTCCTCCTCCTCCTCCTCCTCCTCCTCCTCCTCCTCCTCCTCCTCCTCCTCCTTTAAACCTCTGTGATTTCTTATCTTTCTTGGTAATTTTTTTTTTGTCCGGCATTTTTTTCTTCTTCTAAAAAACTTCATAACTTTATTGTGTTTTTTTTTATCACGAACGGCGTTGTTTTCGTTATTATTGTTCTTCCTTTTCTTCTTTTTCTTCTAATTCTTTTTCTTGTTTTTTTTTACTTTTTCATCATCATCACATCACCATCATTATCATCATTTTCTTCTTCTTCTTCTGCATATCCTTCTTCCTCTCCTTCTTCCTCTCCTTCATCTTCTTCTTCATATCCTTCTTCCTTTTCTTCTTCTTCTTCTTCTTCTTCATATCCTTCTTCCTCTTCTTCTTCTTCTTCGTCTTCTTCATATCCTTCTTCCTCTTCCTCTTCTTCTTCTTCCTCTTCCTCTTCTCGCTACAATAACCTCCATCATTGCGTCGCGTTAACTTCTTCAACAACAATTCAAAATCAAATCATCCTTTTTCTTTTTATACTTCTACACATTTATTTTCCTCCTCTTCCTCCTCCTCCTCCTCCTCCTCCTCCTTCATCCCCCTCCTCATCCTTCATCCTTCGTCCCTCATCCTTCATCCCTCATCTTAGTATTTTCCATCACGAACAGCTTCATGTTATTGTTGTTTTTGTTGTTATGGTTATTTTTCTTGTTCTTATTCTTCCTTTTTTATTTCATATTGTTCCTCTTCTTCATATTCTTCCTATTCTTCTGCCTGGTCTTCCTCTTCTTCTTCTTCCTCTTCCTCGTCTTCCTCTTCTTCTTCCTCTTCCTCCTCTTCTTCCTCTTGTCTTCGCCCTCCCATTCCTCCTGACGCAGCAGCTTGTTATGATCGTCACACAAGCATTGCAGGCGAGACACGAAGTAT
>JACEEZ010000193.1:47500-50000 GCA_016584305.1 Chionoecetes opilio
TCAGCAGATACCCTCGTTATAGACCAATAGTTCTCCTGGTATATGTTATTCCTATGTATTCCTCTCTTTCCTTTCTTTTTTCTCCTTCTCTTTAAAATCCTTCCAATCATTCTGTTTTATTTCCCTTCCTTCTTGTTCCTCCTCCTCCTCCTCCTCCTCCTCCTCCTCCTCCTCCTCCTCCTCCTCCTCCTCCCAGTGATGAAGCAGCCTTTGATTGTTCAGTTCGCAAGGCTTTACTTTTTATTCGCCTGTGTGCCGGTCAGTATTTTTGGAGCTAGGGAGGAAGGGAGAGAAAGAGGGTGGGAGGGATAGACATACATTCTGTGAGAGCAATAGAGAGTGAGGGAGCATGCCAGGAAACGAATTAGGGAAACAGCAACACAAAGTGAGGGAGGAGAACGAAGGAAAGAAGAAAGGAAGGAGGGAAAGAAGGAAGGAAGGAAGGAAGGAAGGAAGGAAGGAAGGAAGGAAGGAAGGAAGGAAGGAAGGAAGGAGGAGGTCTTACAATACACGGAGAAGAGGAAGGAAAGAGAAACTATAACAACTTTGAAAAGATAGTAGGAGTATGGGAGAGATGAAAACTTAGCTTCTCCCTTGCCTAACTCCCCCACCACTATCTCTCTCTCTCTCTCTCTCTCTCTCTCTCTCTCTCTCTCTCTCTCTCTCTCTCTCTCTCTCTCTCTCTCTCTCTCTCTCTCTCTCTCTCTCTCTCTCTCTCTCTCTCACCTGCACCACTTGATTACGTCATAAAGTGGCAGTCGTAAGTTCCATCCGCCGCACTATTAGTAACAAAACGATGGAATTCAGATGTTTTTTAAGGTGATTTTCAACCCCGCAAAAATCCAACGTCGCAAAAGCACTCGGTGAAACTTTAATTAACAATAAAAATACAAGTTTATTTTCGTGATGCAAGTCATGTGAGAATTAGAGACAGATTATTCGCAGAGACAACATTTAATGGGACGACAAATTTTTATGCAGTATCGACCAACCGTTCGAGTGATGTTGTCTTTGCGATGAAAAATTGACTTAACCTTCTCGTAAACCCTCTCAAGCCCGACAACTTGGAGCTTTTATGTCCCAGTGAACGTAAACGACCTGAAATGCACTCCTGTCATGCTATCTTCTTTACTACCTTCGTGGCTGGAAGGTCAAATATTTAGATCAACATTAGATTAACCTGTCCTCGGATATCCCACTTTTTTTTAGCATTAACCCCTTGAGACCCAGAGCGTAATTTCCATTGTAATTTGGGAACCATTATACGATTTTTAGTAAATATAAACAATATTTTATAGATATGACCTGTTTAATATCCTTCCCACTAACTAATTTGCTATATTTAGTTACTTTTCGTGATTTTATGGCTCGACAACATACAATTTTCTATAGCAAAGGAAAGATCTGGACGTGAATGGGTTAAGAACTGGAGTGACGTTGCATCACTCTTAGTATCTCAGGCTCCTGAAAACTCTCGTGGCTGGATGGTCAAATATTTAGATCAATTTTAGATCTACCCAAGGATACTTATGCTTTATATTATCCTTGGATTTATCTGTGCTCGTATAGCCTGCTTTTTTTTTTAGCAACAAGAAGAGAGATAAACAATAACAACTTTGAAAAGATTGTAGGAGTGTGGGAGAAATGAAAACTTAGCTTCTCCCTTGCCTCACCACACACACACACTCTCTCTTTCTCTCTCTTTCTCTCTCTCTCTCTCTCTCTCTCTCTCTCTCTCTCTCTCTCTCTCTCTCTCCTTTCTCTCTCTCTCTCTCTCTCTCTCTCTCTCTCTCTCTCTCTCTCTCTCTCTCTCGCTCTCGCTCGCTCTCGCTCTCGCTCGCTCTCGCTCTCGCTCGCTCTCGCTCTCGCTCGCTCTCGCTCTCGCTCTCGCTCTCGCTCTCGCTCTCGCTCTCGCTCTCGCTCTCGCTCTCGCTCTCGCTCTCTCTCTCTCTCTCTCTCTCTCTCTCTCTCTCTCTCTCTCTCTCTCTCTCTCTCTCTCTCTCTCTCTCTCTAACCTGCACCACTTGATTACGTTATAAAGTGGCAGCCGTAAGTTCCATCCACCGCACTATTAGTAACAAAATTATGGAATTAAGATTTTTTGACGTTGATCCTAAAGGCGGCGTCACACTAGCACTTTTTCCGTCTAGTTAGACGATCTCCGTTGGTTTTTTCTCGCTCTGACTAGTTTTTTCTCGCTCTGACTAGTTAGTCCGTCTGAATCAGTCAGTCTGAGTCAGTCGATCGTGATCGTCTTGATATGGAAAGTTGAAGTCAACTTTCTTAGTCAAATCAAAATCCATTGTGATTACTTTAAAGATATTCGATATAAATCAGTAATTTTTTGCAAATTATAATTTAATACATTTGAAAGTATTAAAAATATTCACGTGACTATTGTACATGTAGATACATTTAAAAGCCGGTTCTATATAACAACCAACAGTCTCTCGCATGACTCGATTGTTCTTCTTCTTCTTCTTCTTCTTGTGACCTTTTC
>JACEEZ010000193.1:55000-82488 GCA_016584305.1 Chionoecetes opilio
GAAATTTTCTATTTTGCTTGTTCTGAAATGCAATTTCCTGCATTCTGTGAAACAAATCTGCCTCACTGTTGGACTCCTAGAGTATGACGTTTTAGGTACGGATTTTAATTTTTTATCAATGAGTTAAATTTTTGTAAAATAGGAAGAAATAAGATTGACCAAAACAGTGACCCGGTATCGGGATGAAGAATTTATTCCGACTATCAGTAATCGCTGGCCAACATACAATATTACTTGACTGATCAGAAACAATAAACATGAATGTGAGCAGTATCAAACATGATAAATGTGACTCTGTCACCGGCATTTTCGTGCATAGAATTAATCACCATCACGGCCATCAAACAACGACGATGCCATCATTCAACGAGGGTGTAGATCCATGTATCGTTTGCAGATGTCCGCCTTTGAGATTGGTACCTCGTGTCCGTGCATAGCGATTACTGCCGAGTCACTCAGCTTCTCCGTTGCCATCGTATTTCGGAGCCAGTTGTGGATACGCCTTAAACACGAGAACGACCTCTCTGCCTCCACGCTTCCCACTGGCAGCACAGCTAGAATCTTCAGTAGTTCTCGTAGGTTGGGAAAGAAGGTGGCGTCAGCATGGAAGGTCAAAAGGCTGGTTACTGAGCTTGCGGAGATAGGCAACTGCCGCTTCCAGTAATTCATCCACCTCTGCAGCTCACTTTGAAAGGCTGATGGGAGCGGCATGGCGTGGTTCCACTTCACCAGAAGGCATTGACCCAGCTCCTTCACTTCGGCAGTGCTCTGTTTCACGATTACCTCAGGAATGAGAGCACAAAGCTCATAATGCGCCCTTTTATCCTGGCTGAACCGAGATTTCATCTCACTACATATCACGTCAAGGAATGGTATCGCTACAGTTATCTTCCAATATTCGGCTACGGACTCAGATGGGCAGTTGTTTCGTTGTGTATGTCGACCGCATACTCTTGGCCGTTGCTCAGTAGACCCAACTTTTTCAGCTAGAGCTAGTACTTCCACGTACATATGCTGAAACCACTCGTCGATCCCTTTTCGGATGTCCACATACGAAAGGCTTACCTCTTCGATCTTCTGAAACCCGAAATACACCTCCATCAGTCTACCTTGTAGCGATGTAACCAGTGGTCGCATAGGTTCCAGCAGTTCCTTTGCACAGCTTCCTTTAATTCAGCTGCTCCCCCCCCCCCCCCCATACGTTGCATACCGGATACCAATCTATAACGTCTAGATAAGAAAGCACGATGGAATTGTTGCAAGTCATGGCCTTGTTTGTGGCTGCTAGAGACTGACCAAAAGCAAAGAAATGTTTTTTGATGACGTTTCGAACTCTTCTTGGTGTATCTGAAAGAAAAAAAAAAATTTCCTCTTGTGTTAAAACATTGCTATTCCAAAAATAGGAGAGTGACTAGTCACCCCTGTCACCCCCCCTGGATCCGCCCCTGATTGCCCCCTTCTGCCTTGGCAAGCCAACAGTTTCGTGACTATAGGGAAGCCTAAACATTAGTATCCGATTCACGCTGCGGTAGTGGACGCCACCATCCCCTTTCTTCTCATGTGATAAACATGGTTTTTTGGTCATTGATTGATATATTATAAAATCAAATGGAAAATAAAACCATTCTGAAGTCAATCATTGTCAAGGTGTCCCTGGTGGTGGTGTTCACCCTGGTGGTGGTGGGCATGACCGCCCTCCTTGGAAGCGTGTGGCAGGACGCCTTGGACAACGCCAAGAGGGTGTCCGAGGCCCTGCAGGCATGGGAGGACATGGGCCTCCATGCCACTACTGCCTGGCAGGCACGAAAGCGTATGGCTCACTGGTGGTGGCTAGGGCCTCTGCGCCCCGCCCCGCCTCAGGAGCCGCTGGAGGCCTGCGCGGCGCTGGTCACCGAAGACTGGTGGAAACTCCTGGCGAGTTCCCGCAGGACAAAGCAGCTTCTTGGCTGCATTGAGGAGCAAATCGTCAAAGCTCAACACGAGCACGAGATGTTCACAACTTATCTGACAGGCCTTGCAGTGTGTTCCATGCTGAGTTTTCTGATTTTGGTGGTACAGTGGATCGAAAAGCCAGACGAAAACGTAGTTTCCGTTGAGAAAACACTTGTGGAAGTAGATCAGGAGCCTCAGTGCAGTCAACAAGACGAAGAGGCACCCACAGAAAGGAAAATTATTCGCAAAAAACGCAAAAACCAGCGTAAGAAGACTCCCCCTAAAGATGAGGAGACAGTGGACGAGTCCGGCGAGTGGCACACTGCCTGCAACACTCGGAAAAAGTGCCAAAAGGAAGTAAAATCCGAGGAGGTGCCTGAAGGAAGTGCCGAAGAAAGTGCCAAGAAAGAAGGCACTAAGGGCGTGGAGGCAAACGTCGCCCCTGCCAAGAAGCGTGTCAAGGCTTGGCTTGAAGCAGCCTCAAGGGACGACTCCCGCGTCAAGGTGCGGCAGTCGTGGAGGGAAGACTAGGTGAAGGAGTTGCTGGCCGTGCCACCGGGCAGACGGCGGCATGTCATCGGGCCGCGGGGGGACACTGTCCAAAAACTGCGACAGGACTTCCCCAACGTGCGCGTGACGCTGCCCCTGCCCCAGGATCGCACCGCCAAGCACGTCAGCCTCGAGGGCCCAAAGAGCCAGGTGGCCGCCGCAGCCAAGGATATCTCCGGCCGCCTGGAGGTTATAGAGGCACAGTTACGTGAGGCAGCCGAGCGGCGCAAGAAGAATAGAGTCAAAGTGGTGGTGGATGTGGCACCCAACACGCGGCACCACCTGGTGGGCCCCGGGGTTGAGCAGCTTCTAAGGCTGGCTTGGAAGTACCCCAGCGTGAGGGTATCGGTGCCCCCCGCCACCAACACTCACTCCCGTAGCGTGAGAGTCGTGGGCCCGCCCGGCGAGGTGGCCGCCGTCGAGGCCTACCTGAAGGCCCGCTTGCAGGCGGTGGAGCGGAAGCGACAGTTCTTGAGGGAATGGCGACAACAGCACCGCCAATATCGAAAGGCGGCGGCCAAGAAGTGAGGTGGTTGCCTCATTAGATCACTTAATTTGATCACTCAATCGTTTAGCCTACGCTCTCAGGATCATTGATATCCATCCTTTCTTCGTTTCTTGCATCCTTTGCATCCTCAACATTTCAAGTTATTACTGTACACTAAAATATATTTGTATTCAATTATTATTAATTATCTAAATTGTTTTTTTTCTACATTTTGTCGTCAACGTAAACACTTCCAACTAAAGTTTTCGTTTGGCGTGTTTTTAACAACTCGGGATTCCGGGAGAAAACATTTTTCCCGGAATCCTGGAACCTCCCGGGTCCGGTTGTCATGACATTTAAAATATAAGTATGCACCATCTGTATTGCATTGAAAGAGAGTAACAGTATATGTAGTAACAAGTAAAGGTGTGTTGTGTGCAAAGTACCATGTTTACCATGGCATATGTCAACCCTGTAGAAAAATAGACAGGCAGATAGGTATAGCCTAGACTGTCCATTCTGTCAATGAATGAACTATGCTACACACGGTACACAATACACACAAGGTACACATGTACTACGCATCCTCCCGAGGGGATGGGTTATAACAGCGGTCGGCAACCTGCGGCTCTTTCAAGAGACCTGTGCGGCTCTAGCCACCTACGGAAAAATGTCCAAATGATCATAAATAAATAAATAAAATACTGACATAGTAGTTAGTCGCAGTAGCTACAACAGTGTAGATGATCATAAATAAATAAATAAAATACTGACATAGTAGTTAGTCGCAGTAGCTACAACAGTGTAGGTGACTTGGGTCCTGGGTCTCCAGGAAAATATTGGGATGAATTCTTGTATTTATTATTATCATTATCATTGTTTTTATTAAAATGTATTTGATTATCTTGTCATGACCCTGGCCCTACGCGCGTTTAAAGGGCTCTCACGTCAGGGAGACAACAACAACAAAACACAACACAATACAACACAACACAACACACACACACAACACCACATAACACACACACACACACACACACACACACACAACCAGAGCTGTGCAGTATTTAAATACATTTTTACTTAAATACGTATTTAAATACATTTGTGTATTTAGAAATGTATTTATATGACATTGCTTGTCATGTATTTAAATACAGTATTTAAATACTTTTATGAGTATTTAAATAGATTGTATTTAATTATTCATAAAATAAAAAGGTAAATACTTTTTTATGAGATAATTTGGCCATAAACCCGCCCAACTATCTGGCAACCCTGCCTGATTTTGCAGATATCCAGTGCTTCCACTTTAAAGGAAATTTCCATATTTTAAGGAAATTTAGGCCTGAGAAGGAAATTTCTAAGGAAACCCAAAGAGATCTTAGGAAATCCTAAGGAATTCCATTTTTTCGGACATGTTAAAATTTGTGTGTTTTTTAAAATGTATTTACAAATGTATTTAAATACAATTTCTGTATTTAAAGTATTTATATACATTTCGTAAAATGTATTTAGTATTTAGTATTTTAAATACATTTCTCCCATGTACTTAGTATTTTGTATTTAAATACTTTTCAATGTTTACAACACTTCGTATGTTATCTCATGCCTCCGTGGCACAATTGGTTAGCGCGTTCGGCTGTTAACCGAAAGGTTGGTGGTTCGAGCCCACCCGGGGGCGCACGATCTTTTCAAATTTAATTTCCTTTATTTTTCAATTACATTTCGATTATTTCTTTACTAGGTAAATCTTGACTGATTCGCTCCTGCAATATATTTACTCGAAATAAGAATGTGTTCGCCCTAGCCCAACTTTTTATTATGGGGGTGGCCGGGGCGGTGCAGAAGCGGCGCCTGCCCGTCGAATCACTCCTGGGATCAACCTGCGGAGGGTTCTTCGTGTGGGCTCGTGGAACGTTCTGAGCCTTTCAGACGATCATCGACTACCTCTCCTATCGGGTGAGCTCAGTAGGCTGAAGGTGGATATAGTGGGACTCTCTGAAACGAGGAGGCCTGGCAGTGGCGAGACTAGCAGTGGGGGTTACAGCTACTACTGGTCCGGCATGAGCAATGGTCACCGTGTACGGGGAGTAGCTATAGGCATCTCCAGCATACTGCAGCCGTCAGTTGTTGAGGTTACTCCGGTTGATGAGCGTATAATGCGGGTGATGATGAAACACACTCTGGGCTTCATGTCTCTTGTTGCAGTGTACGCTCCAACCGAGATGCGTAAAACTGAAGAGAAGGAGATGTTCTACGCCAAACTCGACTCTGTTTTAGACCAGTGTCCTGCTCGGGACACGCTCATTGTCTTGGGCGACTTCAATGCTACTACTGGCATTGTAAGAGATGGCTACGAGTTATGTGTTGGTCCCCATGGCTCCGGTATCAGAAACACCAACAGTTCTCTGCTTCTGAACTTTGCAAGATCCAGAAGGTTGAGAATTGCAGGTTCTTGGTATCAGAGGCCAGAGCTTCACCGCTGGACATGGTATAATGCCGGAGGGGTAGCTAAGGAGATCGACCACATCCTCGTTAGTACTCGTTGGAGGATCCTCCAGAACTGCAGGGTTTACCGGAGTGCTGAGTTCTTTGGAACAGATCACAGACTTGTTGTTGCTACACTTAAGCTTCATGTCAAGTCCAGAAGAATCTCAAGAGGTAACCATACTGTGTTTCATCTTGAGAAACTGAAGGACTTGACATGTGCTCATGAGCATGCGGTGGCAGTCTCAAATCGGTTTGATGTGCTCGGTGCTCTCGGGGACCCTGTAGAACTGTGGGATACCTTCAAACGTGAAAATGTACAGGCTGCCAAGGAGTGTATTAGGGAGCGCCCGAGGTCAAGGCGTGGTTTTGTCTCGACGGAGACGCTGGAGAATATCGAGGAGAGTCGCGCTGCCAGGCTGGCTGGGAACCGGGACCAGCACAGGGCTCTGTCACGCCGGACTAGAACCCTCCTGAGGAGAGACAAGGAGAGGTATGTCAGGAGTCTCACTGAGGATGTCGAGGGTCATTTGAACGCTAATGACCTCCGACCCGCCTACCGAACCCTGAAGAAGCTCCGTTCCAAGTCTCCTTCTCGGGCGAGTGCTATTCGAACAGCAGATGGGCGCCTCGTGTCGGACATGGATGGGCAGATGGCTCGTTGGGCTGAGTACTTTGGGCAGTTGTTCACGGTGGACCCTCCAACTGAGCAGCTTCACACCACTGGGTTACAGGCAGTGGATGCCGATCCTCCCATTGACGAAACTGCACCCTCTCTTGACGAAGTCAGAAAGGCTGTAGCAAAATTGAGGGGTGGAAAGGCAGCTGGTGTTTGTAATATCAGTGCGGAGCTACTCAAAGCTGGGGGTGAGGCCATGATCCGCGGGTTGCATGCTGTCCTGACTGCCGTGTGGCAATCAGGTACCATTGAGTTTCCTCCTGACTGGAAAAGGGGGCTGGTCGTCCCTATCTGGAAAGGGAAAGGGGACCGTCAGGACTGCAACAATTACCGCGGTATTACACTGCTCAGCGTACCAGGCAAGGTGCTTGCCCATCTATTGCTGACACGGATTCGCAGTCATCTGGTGAAGCATCAGAGACCTCAGCAGTCTGGGTTCACGCCTGGTAAGTCAACAACGGACCGTATCCTAGCGCTTCGTGTCCTGGTGGAACGCCGACGTGAGTTTCGACAGGGGATGCTTGCAGCCTATGTTGATCTCAAGAAAGCGTTTGACTCAGTGCATCGTGAATCACTCTGGGATCTTCTGCGACTTCGAGGGATTCCTGCAGGGACTATTGGTTTGATAACTGGTCTGTATTCTGGGACTGAGAGTGCTGTGAAGTGTGGGGCAGGTGTATCCAGCTTCTTTCCTGTGAATACAGGAGTGAGGCGAGGGTGCGTCCTTGCCCCATCACTTTTCAACGCTTGTATGGACTGGGTATTGGACAAGGTTGTAGATCAAAATGATTGTGGGGCATCCGGCGGCAACACCAAGATCACTGATCTTGTTTTTGCCGATGATGCAGTAATCTTTGCTGAGTCGCTGGAGGTCCTGGTGATGGCTCTCGAGGCGCTGCACGAGGAGGCAAAGCCTTTTGGACTTGAGGTCTCCTGGCTCAAGACAAAGGTCCAGGTGTTTGGAGACATACTAGATGAAGCAGTACAGTCTGTTCGTGCGTGTGGCGAGGACATTGAGATCTTGGAAAGTTTTACATACCTTGGTACACAGTCCATAATGACGGCGGGTCACGTCAAGAAGTCTTACGGCGGATTGGCATAGCCCACGGTGTTATGGACTCGCTCAGCGGGAGTATTTGGCGTTGTCGGTACCTGTGCAGAAGGACAAAGATCCGGATCTTCAAGTCGCTTGTGATCCCTGTCTTACTCTATGGCTGTGAGACATGGACACTAAATAGTGACTTGAAGAGACGAATCAATGCCTTTGGTAATAAGTGTCTTCGCAGAATCATGGGGTATCGCTGGGATGATTACGTGTCAAATCAGCGATTGCACCGTGAGACTGAATCGAGGCCTATTACCTGCATAGTCCGTCAGCGCCAACTTCGGCTATATGGGCATGTGGCACGCTACCCTGAAACCGATCCTTCCCATCGGGTTGTATCTGTATGAGACAATCCGGCGTGGAGGAGGCCAAGGGGGCGCCCACAAGGCTCGTGGCTGGGGCAAGTTGATGTTTCTTGTCGAGAGCTGCTTGGTATTGGAAAGGAGCCTGCATGGGAATTCGTGCGTGGTGACCCCCGGGAGTGGCGTCGTAGGGTGGGCGAGGCGACGCGCCCCCCGGCGTATGCCCCCAATGATTGATTGAATGTATTTAGTACCCAGCTTTGTACTACATATACTTAAATAAATGTAAATCGTCTGTCGTATATTATATTGTATATTGTATTATTGTATCGTATTACTATATTGTCGTATATTATATCGTATATTGCCCCCTTCTGCCTTGGCAAGCCAACAGTTTCGTGACTATAGGGAAGCCTAAACATTAGTATCCGATTCACGCTGCGATAGTGGACGCCACCATCCCCTTTCTTCTCATGTGATAAACATGTTTTTTTGGTCATTGATTGATATATTATAAAATCAAATGGAAAATAAAACCATTCTGAAGTCAATCATTGTCAAGGTGTCCCTGGTGGTGGTGTTCACCCTGGTGGTGGTGGGCATCACCGCCCTCCTCGGAAGCGTGTGGCAGGACGCCTTGGACAACGCCAAGAGGGTGTCCGAGGCCCTGCAGGCATGGGGAGGACAGGGCCTCCATCCCACTACTGCCTGGCAGGCACGAAAGCGTATGGCTCATGGTGGTGGCTAGGGCCTCTGCGCCCCGCCCCCCCTCAGGAGCCGCTGGAGGCCTGGGGCGGCGCTGGTCACCGAAGACTGGTGGAAACTCCTGGCGAGTTCCCGCAGGACAAAGCAGCTTCTTGGCTGCATTGAGGAGCAAATCATCAAAGCTCAAACACGAGCACGAGATGTTCACATTATTGACAGGCCTTGCAGGTGTTCCATGCTGAGTTTTCTGATTTTGGTGGTGCAGTGGATCGAAAAGCCAGACGGAAAACGTAGTTTCCGTTGAGAAAACACTTGTGGAAAGTAGATCAGGGCCTCAGTGCAGTCAAAAAGACGAAGAGGCACCCACAGAAAGGAAACTTATTAGAAAAAAAAACGCAAAACCCAGCGTAAGAAGACCCCCCCTAAAGATGATGAGACAGTGGACGAGTCCGGCGAGTGGCACACTGCCTGCAGCACTCGGAAAAAGTCCCAAAAAGGGAAGTAAAATCCGAGGAGGTGCCTGAAGGAAGTGGCCGAAGAAAGTGCCAAGAAAGAAGGCACTAAGGGCGTGGAGGCAAACGTCGCCCCTGCCAAGAAGCGTGTCAAGGCTCGGCGTGAAGCAGCCTCAAGGGACGACTCCCGCGTCAAGGTGCGGCAGTCGTGGAGGGAAGACTACGTGAAGGTGTTGCTGGCCGTGCCCCGGGCAGACGGCGGCATGTCATGGGGCCCGCGGGGGGACACTGTCCAAAACTGCGACAGGACTTCCCCAACGTGCGCGGGGACGGTGCCCCTGCCCAGGATCGCACCGCCAAGCACGTCAGCCTCGGGGGCCCAAAAAGCCAGGTGGCAGCCGCAGTCAAGGATATCACCGGCCGCCTGGAGGTTATAGAGGCACAGTTACGTGAGGCAGCCGAGCGGCGCAAGAAGAATAGAGTCAAAGTGGTGGTGGATGTGGCACCCAACACGCGGCACCACCTGGTGGGCCCCGGTGGCGAGCAGCTTCTAAGACTGGCTTGGAAGTACCCCAGCGTGAGGGTATCGGTGCCCCCCGCCACCAACACTCACTCCCGTAGCGTGAGAGTCGTGGGCACGCCCGGCGAGGTGGCCGCCGTCGAGGCCTACCTGAAGGCCCGCTTGCAGGCGGTGGAGCGAAAGCGACAGTTCTTGAGGGAATGGCGACAACAGCACCGCCAATATCGAAAGGCGGGGGCCCAAAGGGAGTGAGGTGGTTGCTCATTAGATCACTAATTTTGATCACTCAATCGTTTAGCCTACACTCTCAGGATCATTGATATCCATCCTTTCTTCGTTTCTTGCATCCTTTGCATCCTCAACATTTCAAGTTATTACTGTACATAAAATATATTTGTATTCAATTATTATTAAATAACTAAATTGGATTTTTTCTACATTTTGTCGTCAACGTAAACACTTCCAACTAAAGTTTTCGTTTGGCGTGTTTTTAACATCTCGGGATTCCGGGAGAAAAATTTTTCCCGGAATCCTGGGACCTGCCGGGTCCGGTTGTCATGACATTTAAAATATAAGTATGCACCATCTGTATTGCATTGAAAGAGAGTAACTGTATATGTAGTAACAAGTAAGGGTGTGTTGTGTGCAAAGTACCATGTTTACCATGGCACATGTCAACCCTGTAGACAAATAGACAGGCAGATAGGTATAGCCTAGACTGCCCATTCTGTCAATGAATGAACTATGCTACACACTGTTACACAATACACAAAGGTACACATGTACTACGCATCCTCCCGAGGGATGGGTTATAACAGCGGTCGGCAACCTGCGGCTCTTTCAAGAGCCCCTGTGCGGCTCTAGCCACCTACGGAAAAATGCCCAAATGTTTCATAAATAAATAAATAAAATACTGACATAGTAGTTAAATGCAGTAGCTACAACAGTGTAGATGATCATAAATAAATAAATAAAATACTGACATATTAGTTAGTCGCAGTAGCTACAACAGTGTAGGTGACTTGGGGCCTGGGTCTCCAGGAAAATTTTGGGGATGAATTCTTGTTTTTATTATTATCATTATCATTGTTTTTATTAAAATGTATTTGTTTATCTTGTCATGACCCTGGCCCTACGCGCGTTTAAAGGGTTTCTCACGTCAGGGAGTGTTGCCATAAGCATATAATACAAATTTAGTTTTACATTATTTTTTTCAGTTATCTTGTTATTTTATCTGAAAAAAATGGTTGTGGTTGCTGTATGATACAGCAACCACAAGACAGTAGGCCTACTCTCGTAGGCCTACTGGGGAAACTGAGGAAAATAACGCATTTCTCAAACCCCCCCTTTTGGGAGTGTGAAAGAGTTTGAACCAAGGCAAGGGCCCCTAGGAGGCCCCCGATAAAGGTGTGTGGTTTTCTATTATTTATATTTGGTCTATTAGATGACTAGGCCCATCGCCGCTAACATCGCCGCCAAGAATTGCTCTGGATACTTACATTCAAAATGCCCGTATTTCTTTTATTGATTGATCAATTTTCTATCTGTTTGTTTTTTTTGGAATCTTTAATAAAGAGTTATGTAACTTACTAAGTAGAAATTTCTTTTAAATGTATTGTTATAGGAGTAACTTTCAGCCAATCTTTGGGAAACGTTTTCTCAGAATGACTTTTTGAATGGTTTTTCCCAAAACTTCTTTCTATAAGACTACTTGCTCATGTTTAATCAATGTTTAATCTTTTAAGTTTGTTTTGATGAGTATGATGTAAAGAAGGATTCCAAAAATTGATATAGGAAAAAATAATGTCTTAATCAGATCAAATGACATCTTGTTTTTGTTTTTTTGATGTTCTGCGAAAATTGCATACATCCTGGGAAAACTAATAAAAAATTCTAATTCCGGCAACCAAATTAGTAAAATAAACTTCATCTTTAACCCCTTCATGCCCAAGATCTTTCCTTTGCTAAATAAAATTGTCTGTTGTGGAGCCGTAAAATTACGAAAGTAATTGAATTACCATATTAGTTAGTGGACAAGGATACTAAACAGGTCATTTCTATAAAATATTGCTTATAGTCACTACAATCGTCTAATGGTACCAAATTTCAATGGATATTACGTTCTGGGCCTCAAGGGGTTAATCATTGGGGAGGAGAGGCGGTCGCAAGTCACCTGTTTCTGGATTAAAAATGATGTAATTTACTCATTCCTATCTTAATATCCTTATAAACACACACACACACACACACACACACACAACACAACGCAACACACACAACACAAAAACAACACAACACAAAAACACACACAAAACACACACACCACACACACACACACACACAAAACACAACACACACACACACACACACACACACACCACACACACACACACAACACAAACAAAAAACAAAAACACACACACACACACACAAAACAACACACACACACACACACAAACACAACACAACACAACACACACACACACACACAAAATACACGCACACACACACACACACACACACACACCCCACACCACACCACACACACACAACACAACACAACACAACACAAAAACAACACAACAAAACACACACAACACAACACACAACACACACACACACACAACCACACACACACACACACACACACACAAACAAAACACACACACACACACAAAACACAACACACAACACAACACAACACACACACACACACACACACACATAACACACACACACACACACACACAACACAACACACACACACACAACACAACACAACACAACACACAAACACACACAACACAACATTACACAACACACACACACACACACACACACACACATACACACACACACATACACACATACACAACACAACACTCACACACACACACACAACACACACCCACAACACACACACACAACACACACACACACACACACACACAACACACACACAACAACACAACACCACACAACACAACACAACACACACACACAACACCACATAACACACACACACACACACACAACCAGGGCAGACATTCAGAGAGAGTTAAAGGGCACGGTGTTTAGCTTAACTAACTTCCTCTATTTGTACAACCCGGAAGTCGCGGGGATTCTGGTACGAGATATGGGAGTGGCGCTACGGTGTCACTATGGGCTTCGATAGCTGATTGGCTGAGCGAGTACAATTACGTCACAGCCTCGCCAGCGAATCACATAGTATTTCTCAAAAAGTTTCAACCAATCACAAGGCTTCCACGCTCTCAGCTGTGTTTATAAACAAAATCATCATCCAAACCAAAATGCTCCACCCGTCTTCCTCCTCCGCCTCCTCCACCTCTTAGCTTCTCCTCCTCCTCTTCCTCCTCCTAGCCTTTTCTTATAGCAGCCGGCAGCAGTTGTAGCAGTAGCAGCAGCAACAGTAGTAGCAGCGGCAGCAGCAATAAAATATAAGCCGTGTTTTTGTCGTCCAAGCATCGTCTTAGTACGAAGACCACTCCAATAACATTTGCTGAAATGGTGTTTACACGGCTTTTATTTTATTACTTCTGCCACCACCACTACCCCTCACCGCTGCCACCACTACAACCACCACCAACTGCTATAAGAAAAGGTACTTCTTCCTCCTCCTCCTCCTCCACCTCCTAGCTTCTCCCTCTCCTTCTCCTCCCCCTCTTCCTCCTCCCCAAACCCCCTTCCCACAGCAGCCGGCAGCAGTTTTCAGTAGCAGCAGCCCGCAATAGCAGCAGCAGAAGCGCAGTAATAAAATATAAGCCGTGTTTTTGTCGTCCAAGCATCGTCTTAGTACGAAGATCACTCCAATAACACTTGCTAAAATGTGTGTTGCACGGCTTATATTTTATTACTGCTGCCACCACTACCACTATCACCGCTGCCACTACCACAACTACCACCAACTGCTACAAGAAAAGGCTAGGAGGAGAAGGAGAAGGAGAAGGAATATAATTATGTACCTTGTTTGTGTCGCGGAGCTGTGCGTGGTGGTGTATGGTGTGGTGAGTCATGGTGAGATGCCGCCGTTCGCCACTCGGCCCATCACCCCATAACAAACTCATCACGAGCGGATGGCATTGTAATATGGCCTAATTCATTTGTTATACTTGCCCTGTTTTAGTTTTGAGTCAGAAAACTCATATATACTCAATTATGAGTATTTTTATGTATATTGCGTGCTCCACAACTGCTTGGAGGCAGTTGCCTGTTTTTGACAGCTCAACGTCTTTAAGTACGTCATCAATCTGCCCGCAGAATGCCAAAATTTGCCCAAAACAGCTGTTGGAAGTCGCTAGGTCGTGAAGACCGGAAGTTAGCCTCTCTGAATGTAGCCCCAGAGCTGTGCAGTATTTAAATACATTTTTACTTAAATACGTATTAAAAACATTGTGTATTAGAAATGTAATTTTATGTAAATACATTTTTGGTGATTAAGAAATANACCATGACAAATGAAAAGACAGGCAGATAGGTATAGCCTAGACTGCCCATTCTGTCAATGAATGAACTATGCTACACACTGTACACAATACACACAAGGTACACATGTACTACGCATCCTCCCGAGGGGATGGGTTATAACAGCGGTCGGCAACCTGCGGCTCTTTCAAGAGACCTGTGCGGCTCTAGCCACCTACGGAAAAATGTCCAAATGATCATAAATAAATAAATAAAATACTGACATAGTAGTTAAATGCAGTAGCTACAACAGTGTAGATGATCATAAATAAATAAATAAAATACTGACATATTAGTTAGTCGCAGTAGCTACAACAGTGTAGGTGACTTGGGGCCTGGGTCTCCAGGAAAATATTGGGATGAATTCTTGTATTTATTATTATCATTATCATTGTTTTTATTAAAATGTATTTGATTATCTTGTCATGACCCTGGCCCTACGCGCGTTTAAGGGTTTCTCACGTCAGGGAGTGTTGCCATAGCATATAATACAAATTTAGTTTTACATTATTTTTTTCAGTTATCTTGTTATTTTATCTGAAAAAAATGGTTGTGGTTGCTGTATGATACAGCAACCACAAGACAGTAGGCCTACTCTCGTAGGCCTACTGGGGAAACTGAGGTAAATAACGCATTTCTCAAACCCCCCCTTTGGTAGTGTGAAAGAGTTTGAACCAAGGCAAGGCCGTCTAGGAGGCCCTGATAAAGGTGTGTAGGTTTTCTATTATTTATATTTGGTCTATTAGATGACTAGGCCCATCGCCGCTAACATCGCCGCCAAGAATTGCTCTGGATACTTACATTCAAAATGCTGTATTTCTTTTATTGATTGATCAATTTCTGATCTGTTTGTTTTATTGGAATCTTTATTAAAAGAGTTATGTAACTTACTAAGTAGAAATTTCTTTTAAATGTATTGTTATAGGAGTAACTTTCAGCCAATCTTTGGGAAACGTTTTCTCAGAATGACTTTTTGAATGGTTTCCAATACTTCTTTCTATAAGACTACTTGCTCAATGTTTAATCAATGTTGAATCTTTTAAGTTTGTTTTGATGAGTATGATGTAAAGAAGGATTCCAAAATATTGATATAGGAAAAAATAATGTCTTAATCAGATCAAATGACATCTTGTTTTTGTTTTTTTGATGTTCTGCGAAAATTGCATACATCCTGAAAACTAATAAAAAAATTCTAATTCCGGCAACCAAATTAGTAAAATAAACTTCATCTTTAACCCCTTCATGCCCAAGATCTTTCCTTTGCTAAATAAAATTGTCTGTTGTGGAGCCGTAAAATTACGAAAAGTAATTGAATATACCATATTAGTTAGTGGACAAGGATACTAAACAGGTCATTTCTATAAAATATTGCTTATAGTCACTACAATCGTCTAATGGTACCCAAATTACAATGGATATTACGTTCTGGGCCTCAAGGGGTTAATCATTGGGGAGGAGAGGCGGTCGCAAGTCACCTGTTTCTGGATTATAATGATGTAATTTACTCATTCCTATCTTTAATATCCTTAACACACCACACACCACACAACACAACACCAACGAAACACACACAACAAACACAACACAACACAACACAACACACCACACACACACACACCACACAAACCCCACAAAACACACACCACAACACACACACACACAACAACACACACACACAACAACACAACACACAACACAACCAACACACAAACACACCCCACACACACACACACAAACACCACACAACACACACAACCCCCAAACCAAAAACAACAAAACCACAACACAAACCCACAACACACACACACACAACACACACACACACAACACACACACACAACACACACAACAAAACCACACACACAACACCCCACACAAAACACACACACACACACACACACACACACACCAACACACACACAAACAACACACACAAACAAACCCACACACACAACACACAAAACACAACACAAAAAACCCCACACACACCCACAACACAAACACACACACACACACACAACACAAAAAAACACCCCAAACACACAACACAACACACAACACAAAACACAACAACACACACAACACACACACACACACACACACACACACCACATACACACATAAAACCAACACAACACTCACCCCACACACACACAACACACACCCACAACACACCACACACAACACACACACACACACACACACACAAAAACACACAACAACACACACCACACAACACAACACAACACACACACACAACACCACATAACACACACACACACACACACACAACCAGGGCAGACTTCAGAGAGAGTTAAAGGGCCGGTGTTTAGCTTAACTAATTTCCTCTATTTGTACAACCCGGAAGTCGCGGGGATTCTGGTACGAGATATGGGAGTGGCGCTACGGTTCACTATGGGCTTGGGATAGCTGATTGGTGAGCGAGTACAATTACGTCCAGCTCGCCAGCGAATCACATAGTATTTCTAAAAAATTTTCAACCAATCAAAAGGCTTCCACGCTCTCAGCTGTGTTTATAACAAAATCTCATCCAAACCAAAATGCTCCACCGTCTTCCTCCTCCGCCTTCCTCCACCCTTAGCTTCTCCTCCTCCTCTTCCTCCTCCAAACCTTTTCTTATAGCAGCCGGCAGCAGTTGTAAAGTAGCAGAGAACAGTAGAGCAGCGGCAGCAGCAATAAATATAAGCCGTGGTTTTTGTCGTCCCAAGCATCGTCTTAGTACGAAGCCATTCCAAATAACATTTGCTGAATGTGTGTTAACACCCGCTTATATTTATTACTCCTGCCACCACCATACCATCACCGCGCACCACTACAACCACCACCAACTGCTATAAGAAAAGGTATTCTTCCTCCCCCTCCTCCTCCACCTCCTAGCTTTCCCTCTCCTTCTCCCCCCCTTTCCCCCTCCCAACCCCTTCCCACAGCAGCCGGCAGCAGTTGCAGTAGCAGCAGCAGCAATAGCAGCAGCAGAAGCAGCAGTAATAAAAAATAAGCCGTGTTTTTGTCGTCCAAGCATCGTCTTAGTACGAAGATCATCCAATAAACACTTGCTAAAATGTGGGGTTGCACGGCTTATATTTTATTACTGCTGCCACCACTACCACTATCACCGCTGCCACTACCCCAACTACCCCAACTGCTACAAGAAAAGGCTAGGAGGAGAAGGGAAGGAGAAGGAAAAATAATTATGTACCTTGTTTGTGTCGCGGAGCTGTGCGTGGTGGTTATGGTGTGGTGAGTCCATGGTGAGATGCCGCCGTTCGCCACTCGGCCCATCACCCCATAACCCAAAATCATCACGAGCGGATGGCATTGTAATATGGCCCCCAAATTTATTTTGTATACTTGCCCTGTTCAGTTTTTGAGTCAGGAAAACATCATATATACTCAATTTATGAGTATTTTTATGTATATTGCGTGCTCCACAAATGCTTGGAGGCAGTTGCCTGTTTTTGACAGCTCAAAGTCTTAAGTACGTCATCAATCTGCCCGCAGAATGCCAAAATTTGCCCAAAACAGCGTTGGAAGTCGCTAGGTCGTGAAGACCGGAAGTTAGCCTCTCTGAATGTAGCCCCAGAGCTGTGCAGTATTTTAAAAAACATTTTACCCTTAAATACGTATTAAATACATTTGTGTATTTAGAAATGTATTTATAAATTTCATTGGTTGTCATGTATTTAAATACAGTATTTAAATATTTTTATGAGTATTTAATAGATTGTATTTAATTATTCATAAAATAAAAAGGTAAATACTTTTTTATGAGATAATTTGGGCCCTAACCCGCCCAACTATCTGGCAACCCCTGCCTGATTTTACAGATATCCAGTGCTTCCACTTTAAAGGAAATTCATATTTTAAGGAAATTTAGGCCTGAGAAGGAAATTTCTAAAGGGGGAAACCCAAAGAGATCTTAGGAATCCTAAGGGAAAATTCCATTTTTTCCCGGACATGTTAAAAGTGTGTGTATTTAAAATGTATTTATAAATGTATTTAAATACAATTTCTGTATTTAGTATTTATATACATTCGTAAAATGTATTTAGTATTTAGTATTTAAATACATTTCTCCCATGTACTTAGTATTTAGTATTTAAATACATTCAATGTTTAACAAGCACTTCGTATGTTATCTCATGCCTCCGTGGCACAATTGGTTAGCGCGTTCGGCTGTTAACCGAAAGGTTGGTGGTTCGAGCCCACCCGGGGGCGCACGATCTTTTCAAATTTAATTTCCTTTATTTGTCAATTACATTTCGATTATTTCTTTACTTGGTAAATCTTGACTGATTCACTCTTGCAATATATTTACTCGAAATAAAAATGTGTTCGCCCTAGCCCAACTTTTTATTATGGGGGTGGCCGGGACGGTGCAGAAGCGGCGCCTGCCCGTCGAATCACTCCTGGGATCAACCTGCGGAGGGTTCTTCGTGTGGGCTCGTGGAACGTTCTGAGCCTCTCGGACGATCATCGACTACCTCTCCTATCGGGTGAGCTCAGTAGGCTGAGGGTGGATATAGTGGGACTCTCTGAGACGAGTAGGCCTGGCAGTGGCGAGACTAGCAGTGGGGGTTACACCTACTACTGGTCCGGCATGAGCAATGGTCACCGTGTATGGGGAGTAGCTATAGGCATCTCCAGCAAACTGCAGCCGTCAGTTGTTGAGGTTACTCCGGTTGATGAGCGTATAATGCAGGTGAGGATGAAACACACTCTGGGCTTCATGTCTCTTGTTGCAGTGTACGCTCCTACCGAGATGCGTAAAACTGAAGAGAAGGAGATGTTCTACACTAAACGCGACTCTGTTTTAGACCAGTGTCCTCCTCGGGACACGCTCATTGTCTTGGGCGACTTCAATGCTACTACTGGCACTGTAAGAGATGGCTACGAGTTATGTGTTGGTCCCTATGGCTCCGGTACCAGAAACACCGACAGTTCTCTGCTTCTGAACTTTGCAAGATCCAGAAGGTTGAGAATTGCAGGTTCTTGGTATCAGAGTCCAGAGCTTCACCGCTGGACATGGTATAGTAATGCCGGAGGGGTAGCTAAGGAGATCGACCACATCCTCGTTAGTACTCGTTGGAGGATCCTCCAGAACTGCAGGGTTTACCGGAGTGCTGAGTTCTTTGGAACAGATCACAGACTTGTTGTTGCTACACTTAAGCTTCATGTCAAGTCCAGAAGAATCTCAAGAGGTAACCATACTGTGTTTCATCTTGAGAAACTGAAGGACTTGACATGTGCTCATGAGTATGCGGTGGCAGTCTCAACTCGGTTTGATGTGCTCGGTGCTCTCGGGGACCCTGTAGAACTGTGGGATACCTTCCAACGTGAAACTCTACAGGCTGCCAAGGAGTGTATTAGGGAGCGCCCGAGGTCAAGGCGTGGTTTTGTCTCGACGGAGACGCTGGAGAATATCGAGGAGAGTCGCGCTGCCAGGCTGGCTGGGAACCGGGACCAGCACAGGGCTCTGTCACGCCGGACTAGAACCCTCCTGAGGAGAGACAAGGAGAGGTATGTCAGGATTTTCCCCCTGAGGTTTTTCGAGGGTCATTTGAACGCTAATGCCCTCCGCCCCTTCTACCGAGCCCTAAAGAAGCCCCTTTCCCAATTTCCCCTTCTCGGGCGAGTGCTTTTCAAACCCGCAAAGGGGCCCCTTGTGTCGGACATGGTTTGGGCAGAGGCTCGGGGGCCCTGAGTACATTGGGAAAGTTTTTTCCCCCGGGGGGACCCCCCAACTGAGCGCTTCACACCACGGGGTTTACGGGGCAGTGGATCCCGATCCCCCCATTGGACGAAACCGAATTTCTTTAACGAAATCAGAGAGGCTGTAGCAAAGTTGGGGGGGAAAGGCAGCTGGGGTTGGGGGCGGGGGTGTTTGTAATATCAGGCGGAGCTCCTAAAGCTTTTTTTTTGAGGCCATGACCCGCGGGTTGCATGCTGTCCTGCCTCCCTTTTGTGGCAATCGGGTTACCTTCCCCTGACTGGAAAAGGGGGGCGGGTGTCCCTATTAAAAAATGGAAAGGGGACCCGTCGGGGGACTGCAAAAAAATTACCGCGGTATTACATGCTCAGCGCCCAGGCAAGGTGCTTCCCCCATTATTGCGGGACAGGGAAATTGCAGTCATCTGTTTGAAGCACCCAGAGACCTCAGCAGTCGGGGTTAAAGCCGGGAAAGTCAACAAGGGCCCCCTTCCTAGGTTCGGGGGTCCTGGGGGGAAGGGCCGACGTGGGGGTTTCCCGACAGGGGATGCTTGCAGCCTATAGATCTCAAAAAGGGCGTTGCCCCTCAGTGCATCGGGGAGTCACTCGGGGATCTTCTGCGATTTCGGGGGATTCCTGCAGGGACTTTTGGGTTTTGATAACGGGTCGTATTCGGGGGAAATGAAGTGCTGTGAAGTGTGGGGGGGTTTTACCCGGTTCTTTCCTGTGAAAAAAGGGGAGAAAGGAAAGGGTGGTCCTTCCCCCCATCATTTTAACCCTTTGTATGGGATGGGTATTGGAAAAGGGTTTGTAGATAAATGTGATTGGGGGGGCATAAAAATTCGGCAACACCAAGATCACTGTTTTTATGGGTTTTTGCCCTGGGGGCCCTGGTGATGGCTCTCGAGGCGCTGCACGGGGGAGGCAAACCCTTTTTGGGATTTGGGGTCTCCGGGCTCAAGCCAAAAGGTCCCGGGGTTTGGGGGATTACTAGATAAAACAGTAGGGATTGTTCAGCGTGGGGCGAGGCCCTTTTGAGATTTTGGGGAAAGTTTTACATATCATGGTAGCGCAGCCCATAAGACGGGGGGGTCACGCAAGAAGTCTTACGGCGGATTGGAATAGCCCCCCGGTTTTATGGACTCGCTCAGCGGGGGGTTTTTTGGCTTTGGCGGTACCTGTGCAGAAGGACAAAGACCCGGATCTTCAAGTCGTTTGTGATCCCTGTCTTACTCTATGGTTGTGAACATGGACAAAATAGGACTTGAAGAGACGAATCAATCCCTTTGGTACCAAGTTCTTCCGGGAATTTCAGGGGGGATCGCGGGGATGATTAGGGGTCAAATAAAGCAAATTGCCCCCCGTGAGACGGAATCGAGGCCTTTTACCTGCATAGCCCGTCAGCCCCAAACCCTTCGGCTTTTTAGGGCATGTGGCACGTACCCTGAAACGATCCTTCCCATGGGTTTATCTGTATAAAGACAATCCGGCGTGGAGGGGCCAAGGGGGGGCGCCCACAAGGTGGTGGCTGGGGGAAAAGTTGATTTTTTCTTGTCGAGAGTTGTTTGGGTAGGGGAAAAGGAGCCTGCAGGGGAAACTCGCCGGGGGACCCCCGGGAGTGGCGTGTGGGAGGGGCCGAGGCGAGGGGCCCCCCGGGGCCCCCCCCCCCCCCCCGGTTAAACCCCCAGTGATTGATTGAATGTTTTTAGTGCCCAGCCGTACTACAATAAATAAAAAAAATGTATATGGTTCTGCGTATTTTTATTTTGGGATTTTGGGAATTTTTGTATCTTTATTTTTAATTGTCGTATGTTATATCGTATATTGCCCCCTCTGCCTTGGAAAGGGGAAACATTTTCGTGACTATGGGGAAACCCTAAAATTAGTACCCCGATTCACGCTGGGTAGTGGACGCCCACCCCCCCCTTTTTTTTTTTCAAGGGTGATAAACAGTTTTTTTGGCATTGTTTGATATATTAAAAATTAAAATGGGAAAAAAAAAAACCATTCTGAAGCCCAATCATTGTCAAGGGGGTCCCTGGTGGTGGTTTTCCCCCCTGGTGGTGGTGGGAATCACCCCCCCCTTTGGAAGCGTGGGCAGGACCCCTTTGGGGAAAAACGCCAAGAGGGTGTCCGGGGACCCTGCAGGCATGGGAGGACAGGGCCCTTTGATCCCACTACTCCCTGGCAGGCACGAAAGCGTATGGTCACTGGGGGGTGGCTAGGGCCCTTCGGCCCCCCGCCCCGCCTCAGGACCCGCTGGAGGTTTTGCCCCCTGCGGGGGTTTCCCAAAAGGGGGGAAAGGCATTGGGAAAAACCCTTTTGGCGTTTCCCCGGGACAAAGAAAAGTTTCCCGGCCACGGGGTTTACAACTTTCAAAGGGTTTCCAGGGCCAGGGGTTCTTTTTGGGTTTGCATGGTTAAAACCCGAGCTTTTTTTGGTGGGAAAAAAATTAGGGAAAAGCCGGGAAAAACCCGTAAGCCGGGAGAAAACCCCCACAGAGGAAAATTTAATTGGGCAAAAAAGCAAAAAACCCAAAAAAGGAAAATTTTTTCCCCCCCCCAAAAACCCCCCTTTTTTTTTTAAAACCCCCCTAAAGATGAGGAGACAGTGGAGGGAGTCCGGCGAGTGGAAACACTGCCTGCAACACTGGGAAAAAAAGTGCCAAAAGGCATTTAAAATCGAGGAGGTGCCGGGAAGGAAGTGAAAAAGGGAAAGTCCCCCAAGAAAAAAGGGCATAAGGGGTGGAGGCAAACGTCCCCCCCTGCCAAGAAGCGGTAAAGGGCCCCCCGGCGTGAACCCGGGCCTCAAGGGACGACTCCCGGTCAAGGTGCGGCAGGTGGAGGGAAAAACTACGTGAAGGTGTTGCTGGCCGTGCCACCGGGCAGACGGCGGCATGTTTATCGGGCCCCGGGGGGACACTGTCCAAAAACTGCGGCAGGACTTCCCCAAAAGTACGCGTGGGCGGTGCCCCTTTCCCCAGGATCGCATGCCAAGCACGTAAAACCTCCAGGGCCCCCAAAAAGCCCGGGGCCGCCGCGCCCAAAGGGTATCACCTGCCGCCTGGAGGGGTTTTCGAGGCCCCAGTTTCCCTGAGGCAGGCGAGCGGCGAAGAAGAATAAAGTCAAAAAGGCGGTGGATGTGGCATCCAAAAACGCGGCACCCCCAGGTGGGCCCCCGGGGGGGAGCAGCTTTAAGGGTGGGTTGGAAAACCCCCGCGTGAGGGTAAACGGTGCCCCCCCCACCCAAACCAAAAAACCCCCTCCGAGCCCTGAGAGTTGGGGCCCCTCCCGGGAGGGGGCCGCCGTTTGAGGCTAAAGAAGGGGCCCGGGTTGCAGGCCCGGGGGAGGGGGAAGCGGGCAGTTCCTTTTAGGGGGAAAGGCGGACAACAGCACCGCCAATATCGAAAAAGGGGGCGGCCCAAAGGGGGAGGTGGTTTTCCTCATTAGATCACTTAATTTTTAATTTCCAAAACGTTTAGCTACGCTCCCCAGGATCATGATTTTCCATCCTTTCTTTGTTTCTTTATCCTTTTCATCCCCAAAATTTCAAGTTTTTAATGTACACAAATTATATCCGGTATTCAATTTTTTATTAATTTAAACTAAAATTGGGGTTTTTTTTACATTTGTCGTCAACGTTTAAAAACTTCCAACTAAAGTTTTTTTTGGCGTGTTTTTAACAAATCGGGAATTCCGGGAAAACTTTTTTTTCCCAATTCCCGGGCCCCCGGGTCCGGCGTCATGGGCCAAATTTTAAAAAATAAGTTGCACCCTCTGTATTGGGATTGAAAGAGGAAATAACCGTAATGTAGAAAAAAGTAAGGGGTGTTTTGTGCAAAGTACCTGTTTTCCATTTGGGCATGTCAACCCTGTAGACAAATAGACAGGCAGGGTAGGTAAGCCAGACTGTCCCTTCTGTCAATGAATGAACTATGCTACACAGGGACACAATACACAAAAAGGTAAAATGTACTACGATCCTCCCCAGGGGATGGGGTTTTAAAGCGGCGGCAACCTGCGGGTCTTTCAAGAGACATGTGCGGCCCTTTAGCCCCCCTACGGAAAAAAGTCCAAAAAGATCATAAATTTAAAAAAATAAAAAAACTGACATAGTAGTTTGTCGCAGTTTTGCTAAAAACAGTTTTAGGGGAATTTTTTTTTTTTATTTAAAAATAAATAAAAAAAAAACTGAATAAGTAGTTAGTTGCAGTAGGTACAACAGTGTAGATGATCATAAATAAAAAAAATAAAATTTTGGGCAATTAGTTTTGTCGCAAATAGCTTTCAACAGTGTAGGGAATGGGTCCTTTGGGGCTCCAGGAAAAAATTTGGGGTGAATTTTTGTATTTTTTATTATTATCATTTTTTTTATTTTAAAAAAATTTGATTTTCTTGCCCTGGACCCCCCCCGGCCCCCCCCCCCCCAACGCGCGTTTAAAGGTTTCTCACGTCAGGAGTGTTGCCTAGCATAAATACAAATTTTGTTTTAAAATTATTTTTTTCTGTTATTTTTGTTTTTTATCGAAAAAAAAAGGTTGGGGGGCTTTTATGATACAGCAACCCCCAAAAGAGTAGGCCTACTCTTGTTGGGGCCTTTCTGGGGAAACGAGGTAAAAAAACGCGTTTCTCAAACCCCCCCCGGGAGTGTGAAAAAAGTTGAACCAAGGGAAGGGCCCTTTTAAAGGGGGCCCTGATAAAGGTGTGTAGGTTTTTTAAAAATAATATTGGTCTCTTTGATGACTAGGGCCCCTCGCCCCTTAAAAATCGCCGCCAAGAAATTTCTTTTGGAAAACTTACATTCAAAATTTTTGTATTTCTTTTTGTTGATCAATTCTGATCGGGTTTTTTTTATTTGGAAAACTTTTTTAAAAGATTTATTAAATTCTTTTAAGTAGAAAAATTTTTTTTTAAAGATTGTTTTTAGGAGTAAAATTGCAGCCCAAACTTTGAGAAAAGTTTTTCAGAAAGGGCTTTTTTACTGGTTTTTTCCCAAAACTTCTTTCTAAGGGTAAATTGCTCAATGTTAAAACAATATTGAAATTTTTTTTAAGGGGTTTTTTTGATCAGTATGATGTAAAAAAGGATTCCAAAAATTGATATAGGAAAAAATAATGTCTTAAATTTAGATCAAAGACATCTTTTTTTCGGTTTTTTTGGGGTTTGCGAAAATTTTTAACCCTCTTAAAAAATAAAAAAAAAAATTTCAATTTCCCCCCCCCTAAATTAACAAAATAAACTTAAACTTTAAACCCCTTCACGCCCCAAAAAAACTTTCCCTTTGCTAAAAAAATTTTCCCGTTGTGGAGCCAAAAATTACGAAAAGGGAATTGAAATAACCCTATTAGTTTGTGGACAAGGATAAATAAAAGGTAAAATTTTTATAAAATATTGCTTATAGTCACTAAAAAACGTCAATAGTACCCAAATTTCAATGGATATTACGTTCGGGGCCCCAAGGGGGTTTAAACATTGGAAGGAGAGGGCGGGCGCAATTTATCTGTTTCTGGATTTTAATGATGTAATTTTCCCATTCCTACTTTAATTCCTTTTAAACACACACACCCCACACAACACAAAACAACACAACCAAAAACAACCCCAAACCACAAAAACAACACAAAACAAAACAAAACACACACACACACACCCCACACACACACAACAAAACACACACAAAACACACCCCAACACAAAACAAACACAAACCCCAAAACAACCAACAAACACAAAAACAACACAAACCCACACACACACACACACACCCCACACACACACACACAAAACACAACACAACCCCAAAAACACACCAAAAACCACACACAAACACACCACACACACACACACACACCACACACACAAAACAAAACAACACAAAAACAAAACAACACAAAACCCCACCCCACCACACACAACACACAACACACACACAACACACACACACACCCACAACACACACCCACTACACACACCACAACACACACACAAACACCACACACAACAACACAACCACAACACAACACAACACACACACAAAACACCACATAGCACACACACACACACAACAACACACACACACACACACACACACACACACGCGCGCACACACACACACAACACACACCCACAACACACACACACAAAAACCCACACACACACGCTCACACACATACACACAACACACACCCACAACACACCACACACACACACACACACACACACACACACACACACACAACACACACACACACAACACACACACACACACACACACCCCAAAACCCACCCACAACACACACACACACAACACACACACACACCCCACACACAACACACACACAACACAAACACAACACAACACAAACACCACATACACACCACATAACACACACACACAACACAGACACACAACACACACCCACAATACAACCACACACACACACAACACACACACACACACACACACACCAAAACACCACCCCAAAACACACACACACACACACACCCCACACACACACGCACACACACACAACACACACCCACAAACACACACCCCACACAAACACACACACACACACACACAAAACACAACACACACAAAAAAACACAACACAACAACACAACACAAACACACAACACCACATAACACAAAACACACACCACACACAACCAAGTGTGCAGTATTTAAATACATTTTATTTTATATACGTATTTAAAACAGGGTGTATATAGAAATGTAATTATAAATACATTGGTTGTCGTATTTAAATAAAGTGTTTACAATTTTTATGCGTATTTAATTAGATTGTATAATTATTCATAAAATTAAAAGGTAAATACTTTTTTATGAGAAAATTTTGGCCATAAACCCGCCCAAACTATCTGGCAACCCTGCCTGATTTTGCAGATAACCAGTGCTTCCACTTTAAAGGAAATTTCAATATTTAAGGAATTTAGGCCTGAGAAGGAAATTTCTAAGGAAACCAAAGAGATTTTAGGAAATCCTAAGGAAATTCTTTTTTTTGGGGAATGAAAAAATTTGTGTGTTTTAAAATTTTAAAAATGATTTAAATACAATTTATGTATTTAGTTTTTATATATCGTAAAAGTATTTAGTATTTAGTATTTAAAACATTTCTCCCATTATTTATTATTTATATCTAAATAAATTCAAGTTTAAAAAGCACTTCGGGTTATTCATGCCCCCGGGGCAAAATTTGGAGCGTTTCGGCGTTAACCCGAAAGGTTGTGGTTCGAGCCCACCCGGGGGCGCACGATCTTTTTAAATTTTAAATTTTATTTTTTTTTCAAAAACTTTGACTATTTCTTTTTTTGGTAAACTTTATTGATCCTCTTTCAAATATTTTCTGAAAAAAAAATGGGTTTGCCCCAGCCCAAATTTTTTTATTGAGGGGGCCGGGCCCCGGGGCAGAAACGGCGCCCTCCCGCAAACCTCCTGGATCAACCGGGGAGGGTTTTTCTGGGGCTTGGAAGTTCTACCCTCTGAGATCATCGATACCTTCCCATCGGGGGTAGCCCGTAGGGGAGGGGGATAAGGGGGACTCTCTGAGACAGGAGGCCGGCAGTGGCGAGACTAGCAGTGGGGGTTCCCACTAGGTCCGGCAGGCAATGGGCACCGTTACAGGGAGTAGCTTAGGCATCTCCAGAAACTGCACCGTCGTTGTGGGTTTCTCCCGGTTATGAGGTATAATGGGGGGAGGAGAAAACCACTCTGGGTTTCAGTTCTTGTTTCAGTGTACGCTCCTACCAGATGCGTAAAAAATGAAGAGGGAAGGGGAGGTTTACACTAAATCGACTCTGTTTTTGACCGTTCCCCTCGGACAATCTTGTTTGGGCGACTTCAAGTAATGGCATGTAAAGATGGGTACGAGTTTTGTGTTGGTCCCCCGGCCCGGGACCCGAAACACCGAAAAGTTCTTGCTTTGAACTTTGCAAACCAAAGGTTTAGAATTGCAGGTTTTTGGTACAGAGTCCAGAGCTTTACCGTGGACAAGTATAGTAAGCCAGAGGGGGAGCTAGGAGATCGACCAATCCCCTC
>JACEEZ010000194.1:0-7500 GCA_016584305.1 Chionoecetes opilio
GGGAGCCAACCAATAAATTTTGAAGCTTCGATTTTCAGGGTTTTAGTTATTTGTTTTTTGTTATTATATTTTTCACTCGTAGGTTATATGACTTTCTCCTTTTGAGTCACATATTCTATAGTTTTTATCTATCTTATTTATTAGCATGATGTAGGAATTATTACGAATTATGAATGATCTGTTTTTATAGGGTTGATGTTAACATTGTCGAAATTTGAATGTACGTAATATCCAGGCGGGTTAGGAGGAGGACATGGGAATACATAAGAATAACAGTTACCAGGACACCTATTGGTCTATAACGAGGGTATCTGCTGAACTACATACTACTAACTATCAACTACATGTAAGAGGACAGTTGGGAAATGATACCATGTCCCTAAAGAAGATAGGAACATGGAAGTTTGGTAGTGAAGAATGATAGGATATGAAGTATGCTAACTACAACTACCACTAACACTAATCGATCCGGGATGATATAATATCAATTAACAAGGCAGTATCAAAATCCATTTACTTTACAGTGCGCGTCTAGTCTGTTTTAAAAGTTATTGTGCAGCCTTCGACAACATTTGTTTTTACAACATTCGAGGAAATTAATGTTGTGTGAAAAATATATAAAAAAATGTCATTGTCTCAATTATTGACATTCTAATATTATTTCACTCTAGCTTGAATGAAAGGTCTTTGCCTGCTCAATTTACTATCCTATGCATTTTTTGCTTGCTCGGCATCGTTTTTGAGTTATTTAAAAAAAAAAAAAATCGCAAAATTTCCAAAGGGTACCCTGCAGATTTTGGTGAAAATGTTCACACCTCAGATTCTCATGACAATTGTTCCCTAGCGGCTTTGTGTCACGCTGAACACGACTCTGTATTCAGTTTTGTGATGACTCCAACGCTAAACCCTATTTTGACCTATTAAGTGAGAGAAAAGGGAGAGTGAGAGAGGAGATATCGATACCACACACATAGGACGAGGCCATGGAGGAGGAAGAGGAGGAGGAGGAGGAGGAGGAGGAGGAGGTGGAGGAGGAATAATACATAGGAATACATAGAAATAACAGGCAAAGGAAACTTCCCCATTCGTCGCATGTCGTCACTTCATTTGCATTAACGTAATCATCAAAATGTTGCCAGAAAGATTCATTAGATTCTAAATTGTTAAGGAAATCTACGGTATTCAGTTTTGATGTTTCGCTATATAGGATTCTCTCTCTCTCTCTCTCTCTCTCTCTCTCTCTCTCTCTCTCTCTCTCTCTCTCTCTCTCTCTCTCTCTCTCTCTCTCTCTCTCTCTCTCTCTCTCTCTCTCTCTCTCTCTCTCCCTGCTTGCTAATACAGAACGTTTTTACTTTTTCTGTTTGCATTTCGAAGCTGTTATCAACATTTTTGCATTTCCTCCCTTCGCGTTCCCCTCTCCTCTTCCTTTTCCTCAACCCTCTTTTAATTCTCTAACTTCCCTCTTATCTCCCTCCCTCTCTCTACTAGTTCTCTCTCCCTCACTCTGTATTTCCTATATCTCTCTCTCTTATTCTCTCTCTGCCTCTCTGTCTCTCTCTCTCTTTCTCTCTCTCTCTTTATATCACTCATTATTTTTTTATCTGTCTTCAATATTTCCCACTTCGTCATTTCTTTTCATTATATGCGAAAGAGAGAGAGAGAGAGAGAGAGAGAGAGAGAGAGAGAGAGAGAGAGAGAGAGAGAGAGAGAGAGAGAGAGAGAGAGAGAGAGAGAGAGAGAGAGAGTAACAAACAGACAGAGATTTATGAAGGTAGAAAACGAGAAAATCAAAAGGGTAAATAAAAGATGTAGACATTCCTATATTCTCTCTCCCTCTCTCCTCTCTCTCTCTCCCTCTCTCTCTCTCTCTCTCTCTCTCTCTCCTCTCTCTCTCTCTCTCTCTCTCTCTCTCTCTTTTTCAAACTTAATCCTTGGCCTCTCTCTCCTCTTTTTTCCTCTCCCTGCATTATTCTCTCCTTCTCTCCTTCTCTCCCTTCTCTCCCTCATTCTTCGTATCTCTCCCACAATTCCCTTCTATCTCTCCTTCTCTGCTTATTCTCCCCTTCTTCCTTCGCTCCTCTCTCCTTCTCTCCTTCTCCCTTCCTCCCTCACCCAGTCTTCGTATCTCTCCCACGGTTTTTCCTTCCCTCTCTCCTTTTCTGCTTTATTCTCTCCTTCTCTAATTCTCTCTTCTCTCCTTCTCTCCTTCCTTCTCCCTTCCTTCTCTCCCTCAGTCTTCGTATCTCTTCCACAGTTCTCATCTCTCCTCTCTCTCTTCCTCTTTCTCCCCTTCTCTCCTTCTCTCCTCTCTTTTCTCTCCTCTCTCTCTCCCCCTCTTCTCTCTCTCTCTCTCTCCCTTCCCTTATTTCTCTCTTCTCCTTCTCTCCTTCCCTTCCTTCCTTAAAATCTTCGATTTCTCCCACATTTTCCTTCTCTCTCTCCTTCCCTGGTTTATTTCTCTCTCTCCCCCTCTCCTTCTCTCCTTCTCCTCCTTCTCTCCCTCCTTCCCTGGTTTATTCTCTCTCTCCCCTCTCCTTCTTCCTTCTCTTCCTCCTTCTCTTCTCTCCTTCCCTGGTTTTTTTTCTCTCTCTCTCCTCTCCTTCTCTCCTCTCTCCTCCTTCTCTCTCTCCTTCCCTGGTTTAGTTCCCCTCTCTCCTCTCCTTTCCTCTCCTTCTCTCTTCCTTCTCTCCCTCAGTCTTCGTATCTCTCGCTGGGTTTGTTTACATTCTGCAGCGGTTGACGAAGCGGCCGTGTTTGCGGTTTTGCTCAACGAAGCGAAACTGCAAACACGCGATCCGCAAAGCCGCGATCATCCACAAACCTCCCTCTTGCAGCTGGCCTGGTTCTGTGTGTGTGTGTGTGTGTGTGTGTGTGTGTGTGGTGGTTGTGTGTGTGTGGTGTGTGTTGTGTGGCTATAGTCTGTTTTTTGCTGGGTGGGCTTCCTTGAGTGTTTCTGACTGACTGACTGTTTTGACTGATAATAACGACTTTTTTTCTCTCTCTCCTCTCTCTCCTTTTCTCTCTCTTCTCCTCTCTCTCTCTCTCTCTCTCTCTCTCTCTCTCTCTCTCTCTCTCTCTTTCTATCTGTCTTTCTTTATCTATATGTCTGTCTTTCTGTCTCTCTCTTTCTCTGTCTGTCTGTCTGTTTTGTCTGTCTGTCTGTTCTGTCTCTCTTTTCTCTCTCTCTCTCTCTCTCTCTTTTTTTTTTTTTTTTTTTAAACATACATATAACTAAAGCCCAAAGGTCACTTCGTGTCTCCTATCTTAAAGGAAATTTACACATAATATAAAGCCCAAAAAACAAACATTTTACTTTTATGTATCACTAAATTTTTGTTGAGGCACTTTTTTGCTGTCATAGTTCACAGTATCACTAGCCTCAGCGGGGGGGGCTTCAACAGTCTCCACCGTTTGGGCCCGCCAACTTTACACTTTGGTGTTCATCCCCGGGATGGGAGGGACGCGGCCGTGAAAATGTTCCACACCCTGGGACGGGGCCCAAAAAGGGTGCTTTGGTGCTGGCGGGGAGGGAACGCGGCACCCCACTGCATCCCCACGGGTAAGACGTTCTCGTGTCCGGTGGCGACCCCGGAGGCTGTCGAACCCAGCCGGTTTGGGGCACCCCTGTGCCTTGTGGAATACCACAAGCGCCGCGAATCCCTGGGTTTTTCCAGTGAGTCGGGGACTCACCGGCTCGAAAGGGCTGGGGGGGTCTGGGGGGTCGGGGGGGTCTCAGCACCCCAGTCGCGGGGCTCGACGCGGAGCGTCCAGCCCCCCGAGTGTGCGAGGCTGCGCACGACATCCAGGAGAGGGCGGCGTATCTAAGAAAGGGGGCCGTATCGGGCCCTTATGAGAAAGAGTTTCCCCCCCCCTGCAGGAAATTGGCTCCCCTTCGCGGGGCAGAGCCCCTGTAAGGCCTTTTTGCAAGTGTTTGATGGGGCCCGTCAAACCTTACCTCGGTCCACCTCTACTCCAAAACCTTGAGGGCTTCCTGGAGGGGAAGGAACGCACCCAAAACCTCAGCCCCCCTTTCCACTGTGGCCCGGACGGGGGACCGAGAAACCACCTTCCCCTGTGTTTTCTCCGGAGCAAATTTCACCTCCCCAAACGTGTCCCCCAATCCTGTATAACACTCAGTGTTGATTGACCTCATCAGCGCACGCCCACGTAGTCGCGGGTAGGAGCAGGAGAGAGTCCATCATCAGCGTAACCCCCGGGGGACGCTGGCAGTGCGGGGAGAAGATCGCCCGAGAGTTCCACAGACGGGCCCCAGCCAGAGCCCTGTGGGACTGATGCTTCCACTGGCAGGGACTCAGAGGCCTGCCCTTTAAAACGACGCCCTGGGGGGTTTTTCCCTGCAGGAGCCCCCAGGGCAGCGGGGAGGTCACCCTGGAGCCTTTTGCTCGGGGTTTTTTCGAGAAGGCCTCCGTGCCCCACCCTGTCAAAGGCACCCCCTATGTCAAGGGCCACCCCCGATAGTGTCCGGCCGTCATCCAGGGGGTCCGCCAGTTTTTGGGGTTTTGAAGCATCAGCAGGCAGAGGTGGACCGTCCAGGTCTGAACCCAAACTGTTTGGGCCGAGAGGAGGTAGTTGTCCTGAGGGGACGAAGATTACCTCTCCACGATCCCCTCGAAAACTTTCCCCCCCACGACAGCAAGGAGATGGGCCTGTAGTTTTTGGGGTAGATTTGGGAAATCCTCTTGTAACGGGAAAACTCGAGCTCCTTCCCCCGCTGAAGGCCAGATGTTTCCCTGAGGCAGGCAGTGAAAAATGTGGGAGAGGGGCAGACAGCTCCCCGGGCACTGTTTTAACAAGTGCGGGGTACGTCCTCAGGGGCCAGTGGTTTTTGGTGTCGAGCCCTCGCAAGATGTGCTCGCCTGCGCCGCGTCACCTCCACCTTGTGGCGTTCTTCCACTGAGCTCCAGACGAGGCGGGGGCTGCCGGGGGCCTCCACCTTCTCTTTGCAGAGAAGAGATTACCAGCAGCTGAGCCTTCTCTTGCTGCTGACGCTGCGTTTCCCTCCCGCTTGGTGGGGGGGAATTTTTTTTTCTCTTCTCTCCTTCTTCTCTCTCCTCTCCTCTCTTCTCTCTCTCTCTCTCTCTCTCCCTCCTCTCTCTCTCCTCTCTCTCCCTCTCTCTCTCTCTCCCTCTTTTCCTCTCTTCTCTCTCTCTTCTCTCTCTCTCTCTTCTCTCTCTCTCTCTCGACCCCCTAAACAAGGGACAACACAAATAATAAAGTTTTATTTTATCCATAAATCCCGTTGGTTGGCTGCATTACGCCTTGCCATTCAACTGTCTCTATATCCTCTGTAACATACATCAACATATATAACAATAACATTAAAAATAGATGCAATATTATATGAAGCGTTTGGTATTAACTTTTGCGATGCGTGTGAGGTTAAAGAAGGTGTGGGCATTATTTTGTGTTGTTTCGTGTTGCAACATTCACACTAGCAATACTGTGTTTGTTTTTCCCAGCTATCTACAGGACGATGACACCATGAATGTTGGATTCTGAAATGTTACCCTGCAATCTGTTCCGGCCGTGTGTGTGTGTGTGTGTGTAAGTGTGTGTGTGTGTGTGTGTGTGTGTGTGTGTGTGTGTGTGTTTTCTGGTTGTAAAGGCAATGGGTGTGTGTGTTTGTTTGTATGTGTGCGTGTGCGTATAGGTGGGTGGGTGGGTGTGGGTGTATTCTGGTTGTATAGGCAATGTTTGTGTGTGTGTGTGTGTGTGTGTGTGTGTGTGTGTGTGTGTGTGTGTGTGTGTGTTTGTTTGAGTGTTTGTGTGTGTTTGAGGGTGTTTCTGTCCGAGGTTGATCACACTGTTATGCTGTTTGATGCAATAACGTGGCACCAGTACTTGGGATTTTCAGTTCGAGATTTTCTTCCTATCTTGTTTGCCTATCATTCCTTTGTAAATAACTGTGCATCTGTAGTTTTATTTATTAGCTTTCTTTCTGCTCTTCGATTTTTATGAGTGTTTTGTGTGTATCCTTCTCTGTCCTACATCCAAAATTACTGCGATTCTGGTTTTTTTTTTTTTTTTTACTTCTTTTCTTTCCGTTCTTGAATGTTTGACTTTTTAATGAATGAATGTTTTGATCTATTTTGTCTGTTCCTCTTTTATATTATTTCCAACCTGTTTCATTTTTATTTTCAACTCTTCCATTCTCATTTCTAATTCAATAACTGTCTCTCTTCTCCCAGCCAAACAGTTATCATTGAGTGACTGTTCCTTCATTATTAATTCCCCGCCTCTGTCATCTGTGCTGCAACCTTGACACACTACACACACACACACAATCATTTATTCAGGTAGTTCACTTCCACGCTGCAATCTCTGCCTTTTGTTCTTTCTAGTCTATTCTATTTCCTTGTTGTTTTCTTTCGCCGGACGGGACGCAAACTCTCCTTGTTGGAAAAGCTAAGGGCGGATCAGCGGGCATCTTGAAAGTTTGGGTCCTTAGTCTCATGGGACGCTAGTTTGTCTCAGTAAAGTCTTCATGATTTTGCTTTGTTTTATATTGCAAGGCTGTATTTTCATTCATCTAGAACAACATTGATGATATCCTCTTTATTATTTTTGAACTCATTTTGTATTGCAAGTATATTATCAGCCCCCACAATAGAAAAATTATTCAATGAGTTTATGATTTTGCTAATTTTGTACTGCAGGGTTATTGTTTTCAGTCACTACCTAAAAATAAATATTCATTCCTGATTATTTTGAATGAATTTTGTTTTGCAAGGTTTTATTTTCAACCCCTTGCAAAAAAAATATGATCGAATGATGATATGATTTTGCATTGTTTCATATTGCAAGGTTGTATTTTCATTCATCTACACAAAATTGATGATATATTTTTCATTATTTTTGAATTCATTTTATATTGCAAGTATATTTTCATCCCCAACAATAGAGCAATTATTGAATAAGTATATGATTTTGCATTGTTTTATATAGTAGTAGTAGTAGTAGTAGTAGTAGTAGTAGTAGTAGTAGTAGTAGTAGTAGTAGTAAAATAGTAGTAGATTTTCAATAATCTATCAGGCTGACCTAAAAACATTCGCTGTCTATACCTATATATATTTTTCTTCTTTTCTTTTTGTATGTATGGTTTAAATAGTAGTAGTAGTAGTAGTAGTAGTAGTAGTAGTAGTAGTAGTAGTAGTAGTAGTAGTAGTAAGATTATATTTTCATTCATCTAGAAAAAATTGGATACACTTCATTATTTAGCTTCTTTATGTTTTGCAAGTTTATTTTCAACCCATTGCAAAAAAAAAATAGTTGAAGGATTAGCTTTATGATTTTGCTAATTTTGTATTGCAAGGTCATATTTTTATGTCCTTTAAATATATATTATAATCACCATTACTTTGAATTAATTTTATATTGCAAGTATATTTTCATCCCCCACAAAAGAAAAGTCGATCGAACGAGTACATGATTTTGCAAGTGTTGTATCGCAAAGTTATATATCCTCCCATCCCGCAATAT
>JACEEZ010000194.1:12500-26158 GCA_016584305.1 Chionoecetes opilio
TTTCTGTAGAGCGGTTTGATCTGAAGCCATGTTGAGAGTCAGATAATAGCTGTTTTCCCTCCAAGTAGTTAATAAGGCGAGTAGAAATTGCCTTTTCAAAATTTTGCTAAAAGCAGGAAGGATTGAGATGGGACGATAGTTTTTGATGTCATTCTTGTTCCCTGATTTATGTCATGGTATTACCTTGGCCTTTTTTAATTGATCTGGAAATGTACCAGTTTTTAAGGAAAGATTAATGATGTGTGTCAATGGACGAGAAATAGAAGAGCAGTGAGCTTTAAAAGTTAGGTGCAAATGTCGTCACAACCAGCTGCGTCAGACTTAATGGCTGTTAGGTACTTCTCAGTCTCCGTTGCCTCTACTGGAGTCAGATACATAGAAAAGGCTGGAGGAATGCATAAATATTGTCTATGTGAGTAGTTATCTAATGTATTATTGGTTAAGGAATCTCCGAACCGCAAGAAGCTATCATTAAATTTATCTGCAGTGTTATTACATGGGGGTTTTAATTCAATTAAGTTATTTGATGCAGTTGAACTTCTGCAAGAATTTTATTAATAGACTGCCAGTGTGATTTGGGATTACCTTGAGTTTGCTTATAATTGTTCTTTATGATAGTGGTTTTTGCAGCTCTTAAAACAGATGTTAATTTATTTCTATAGATTCGATAGGTTTCTCGAAAAGTGATTGGCCATTTGTGAGCTAATCTCTCTAACCTGTGCTTTTCTTTGATGCTTTTCCTCAAGGCAGGAGTGATGTATGGTGTTTGATGACATTTAGGTTTTACGCGAATTTGCTTCATTGGGAAATGTTTCTGGAAAATATTATTAAAATATTGGAAAAAAATATTATACGATGCATTAGGACACACAGATTCTATAACAGTTGACCAATCCAGCTGGGCAACTTCATTACTGAAGTCTTCAAGGGCAGCATTAGTTAGCATCTTTTATGAATAACCGTGGAGAATTTTTTGTCAAATCTTGAAGCCTGAATTGTGAAACTACAGGAAAATGGTCTGTTGTATCATTGTGTATTATATAATTGTTTGTGTTCATCTCCACCTGTGTCGACCAGATAGGGTCAATGAGTGTGGCTGTTGTGTCTGTGACTCGAGTAGGCTTAGTGGTTAAGGGGAATAGAGAGAAAGAGTACATTATATTAATGAAATCACAGACAGAACTGTTGTTAGTATGCTTCAATAAGTCCAGGTTAAAATCCCCTATTATATGAATGCCATAATATTTAATGTTATTTGCTAATGATAATAGTTCAGTTAATTTGTCAAGGAAAATATTTACATTACCACTTGGAGGTCTATCTATACACATAACTAAGAATGTCTTCTCCATTACCTTAACGTCAATACTTAAGCATTCTAGGGAAGAATTAAGACATGAAAAATCTAAACACATTGAGGACATATAGGCATTAGTGACATATAATGCTACACCTCCTCCACATCTATTACGACAATTAGTGTGAAGGTTATATCCCGGCATCTGGTACACTGAAGCAAGATCAGAATCAAGTCTCGTTTCGGAAAAACCAATAACATCAAACCTCAAACATGAATGCGACAAGACTGAATCAGAAAAAAAAAAGTGTGTGTGTGTGTGTGTGTGTGTGTTGGTGTGGTGTGTTGTGGTGTGGTGTGTGTGGTGTGTGCGTGCGTGTGGTGTGTGTGTGTGTGTGTGTGTGTGTGTGCGCGTGTAAAGTGTGTGCTGTGTGTGTGTGTATGTGAAGTGCGTGTGTGCGTGCGTGTATGCGTTTGTTGTATGTCGTGTGTGTGTGTGTGTGTGTTGTGTGTGTGTGTGCATTTATTGCGTGTGTGCGTGTATGTGTATATGTTATGTGTATGTGTGTGTGTGTGTGTGCTGTGGTGGTGGTGTGTGTGTGTGTGTGTGTGTGTGCGTGTGTGTGTGTGTGTGTGCATTGTATCATCAAGGTAAACACGACAGGTAAAAATTCTTCTGTTTATTTAACGCTTCGATAATTAGATCAATGATGTTTATAATTTACGACTATTTTTTGGGCATTAGATAAATCATACAGGTAATTATTTTAGCAAATAGTGAAGGCAGTGAATAGCAAGTGAGGCAAATAGTGAAGGTAGTGAATAAAAAAAAAATTGAAACAAATAGTGAAGGTGGGGAATAAAATTAAATAATAATAGTGATAATAATAATGAAGGTAGTGAATAAAAAAATAAAAAAATAATAATAATAATAATAATGAAGGTAGTGAATAAAAATAAAAAAATAAAAAAATAATAATAATAATAATGAAGTAGTGAATAAAAAAAATAATGAAGGTAGTGAATAAAAAAATAATATTGCAGCAAATAATGACGGCAGTGAATAACAAACAGTGAAGGCAATAGTGACTATCTTGTTAGTCACACCTGGCCGCGGGGAGGTAAGGTGTGTGAGGTAATCTTACAATCAACACGCAGGTACATATTTACGACAGGTGCGCAGGGTACGTACCATCATTATGCTGGGAGGGTGATATGCCAAGGCTGTGTTATTCACCCGCGGTCTTGTCCACGCCAGCTGCCTCGCGATCGCCAGTTTTCACTCTCTCAGTGCGAGCTTTGAGGTCATTATTACCGATCTTTGGGCAATTCTGGGACCTCACAGACCACACACACCCATCCCCTGCTCAAGGGGGACAGTAACCGCCCGAATTTGTCAGTGAAAAATCCCCGGGAGCGCGAGTATTGGAACCGCCTACCCACAGAATGGGAGACCAGCACGTTATCAACCTGACCATCGCGCGGTGTGTGTGTGTGTGTGTGGGTGTGTAGGAGGGTTGATATGCCAAGGGTGTGTGTGTGTGTGTGTGTGTGTGTGTGTGTGGGTGTGTAGGAGGGTTGATATGCCAAGGGTGTGTGTGTGTGTGTGTGTGTGTGTGTGTGTGTGTGTGTGTTTGCGTGTGTGTGGGCGCCTCATATGATGTAAAAATTCCAGGCAAAGGGGAAATGTTGCATGGACGAAGAGGAAGGAAATGTTTTATGCAACGTGTGAGTGTGTGTGTGTGTGTGTGTGTGTGTGTGTGGTGTGTGTGTGTGTGTGTGTGGTGTGTGTGTGGTGTGTGTGTGTGTGTGTGTGTGTGTGTGTGTGTACAGCACTATCGATACGTACTCAAGTCTATATATACAACCACGGTTTGTAGTTAAGGCAAAATCATGAAGAGAGTAAAGATGAAAAGGGATATTAATACTCCCTTCCTTCTCTACTGAGGGAGAATAAATACCAAGGATAAAGAGAGAGAGAGAGAGAGAGAGGAGAGAGAGAGAGAGGAGAAGAGAGAAGAGAGAGAGAGAGAGAGAGAGAGAGAGAGAGAGAGAGAGAATATATAATGCATAGTGTGTTGGGGCAATATTTTTAAGGCTGTAACTTGGAGCCCTGGGGTGTTATGTATGTACGTACGTGTGTGTGTCTAGTATTAGGGGAAGTATCGGTATAAGGATAAGGTCTTGGGTATATATAAGGGTAGAGAGTATAGGTTATTTAAGGAGGAGAGAGGAATGTAGAGGAGGAGATGAGTGAGATAGAGAGAGAGAGAGGAGAGAGAGCGAGAGAGAGAGTAGAGAGAGAGAGAGAGAGAGAGAGAGAGTAAGAGAGAGAGAGAGATGACAGAGAGCGGAGAGAGAGAGAGAGAGAGAGAGAGAGAGAGGAAGAGAGAGAGAGAGAGAGGAGGGAGAAGGTTTTGATAGGAGATATGTTATTGGAAATGATGAAGTTATTGAGGGAGTCTGAATGTACCTTTGATAGATTTTTGAACCTTCCGAGAGAGAGGAGAGAGAGATAGAGAGGAAGAGAAGAGAGAGAGAGAGAGAGAAGAGAGAGAGAGAGAGAGAGAGAGAGCAGGCAGCAAGGCAGACATTATGTAGCTACCGAGACCTTCCCTTCCTCCTCCTCCTCCTCCGCATCCTCCTCCTACGTGTTTTCAATTTCTTTTTCATCTCTGCCTTTTCATTCTATTTTACTTTTTGGTTCTCTTTTTCTCCTTTCACAAACACTGCAGGCGTTCCTTGATTTCCTTTGCTATGACCTCCTCTCTCTCTCTCTCTTTCGCTCTCTTCTCTCATCTCTCTCTCTCTCTGCTCTCTCATCTCGCTCTCTTCTCCTCTCTCTCTCTCTCTCCTCTCTCTCTCTCTCTTTCCGGACAAGATCTTAAGTTAAGAGGGTTACAAGAGAAAAAAATGAACCTGATTTATATAAAGAAATTTTTGGTTTGTCATTTGTTGCTATATTTTAGTCTCCTCCTCCTCCCTCCTCCTCCTCCTCCTCCCCTCCTCCTCCTCCTCCTCCTCTCCTTCTTCTTCTTCTTCTTCTTCTTTTCTTCTTCTGTCTGTCTTCTTCTTCTTCTTCTTCTCCTCTTCTCCTCCTCCCCTCCTCCTCCTCCTTTCCTTCCTGGCTGTCCATGGTTTCTGTACTTCTATTTTTGTATTTATATTTTTTTACGTCTATTCTTTTTTTTTCTCTCTTCTCTTCTTCCTCCTACTCCTGTTACTCTATTCTTCACTCCACACGATATTGTTATCTTCCTCCTCCTCCTCCTCCTCCTCCTCCTCCTCCTCCTCCTCCTCCTCCCTCCTCCTCTCCCCTCTTCCTCCCTTCCTCCTCCTCCCTTCCGCCTCCTCCTCCTCCCTTCCTCATCCCTCCTCCTTCTCCTCCTCCTCCTCCTCCTCCTCCTTCTTCTTCTACCCTCCTCCTCCTCCTCCTCCTCCGCCTCCTCTCCTCCTCCTCTCCTCCTCCCTCTTCCTCCCCTCAAGGCCTCCTACTTTCCTATCCTTTCTCTCTTATCATCTAGTTAGTGTAGTGTAGTTTAAAGCAAACGCCTTGTAAGGCCATATCGGTCTGTTGCTGTTTGTGTTTCCTTTGGTAATCCCTCCTCCTCCACTCCTCCTCCTCTCGCCTCGCTTCTCCTCCTTGTTTATGTTCTCATTTTTTTTTCATCTCATCTTCATTTTCATTCCTCCTGCTCTCCCTTCCTCCTTTTTCGTCCTTCTTTCTTTCCTCCTATGTAGTCTTTTCTTTTATCTCCACGTCTTACTCCTTGTTTACTATTTGTTCCCTTCTCCTCCTCCTCCTCCTCCTCCTCCTCCTTTTTCTTTTTTCGATTTTTGAAATGGTAATGTAAGTTTCCATCTCATTCTCATTATTCTCCTCCTCTTTCTCTCCTTCCTTTTCCTCCTCCTCCTCCTCCTCCTCCTCTTCCTCCTCCTCCTCCTCCTTCTCTTGCCATTTACCTGCCTAGCGTGTAATTGGATCAGGTGTGTGTGTGGTGTGTGTGTGTGTGTGTGTGTGTGTGTGTGTCTGTGTGTCTGTGTCTGTGTCTGTGTGTGTGTGTGTGTGTGTGTGTGTGTGTGTGTGTGTGTGTGTACGAGTGGTGGTGTTTATGTTATTGTTGCTGATTATTATGATTTTTTTTTTCTCAAACTACTACTACTACTACTACTACTACTACTACTACTACATTTATATTTGGAGTATGGTTATAGTTAGATACGTCGGGTCAGGTGGAATTATAATGTGTGTGTGTGTGTGCGTGTGTGTGTGTGTGTGTGTGTGTGTGTGTGTGTGTGTGTTTGGGTCATAGTAGTGTTGAAGTTGTGTTATAGCAGTGGTTATTGGTGTTGGTGTGTGTGTTAGGGGGGGTAACCATAGCTATCACCCTACTTTATCACCCCTCCCTTCCCTCTCCCGTCCCTCTCTCCTCCCTCTCTCCCCTTTATTCAAGCTCCCCTCGCACGGCTGTTGCTGCAAAGAATATAACACAAAAACAATACCATTTTTACCCCTAAATTGATGGCAACGCAACGGAAGTAGAAAAGATAAAAAGTATATGGATCTAGCACAGTAGGGGGTAGGGATGTAACGTTAGCAATGATGTAGATATATAACTGATCGAAGGAAGAGAAATAGTATACGTGGACATATTGATAACAGATCGAAAGAGAGAAATAGTATATAGATTTAGTAAGAAAAATAACCCTGTATTTATAGTAAAGATGTGAGGTATAATAAGATAGAGAAAGAAAGGTATATAAAGCTTGCGTGTTATAGTGTTCCGTAGAAATAAAATAATCAAGATCTAGAACAATATCGTCGTGTTTACAACTTTCGGTGCTCATATTATTGTTATTTTCATCGCTTCCACACCTCTCTCGGAGTTCATTTAAAGCACATAGGATCATGGAAGGTTCAGTGATCCGTGTGTGTGACGTACAGGCTCCCAGGAAAAGCAGAATGAGGGAAACAAGGAAATCAGATCTCTGGCTGCCGACTGCCTTGAAGGAAGATCAGGTATTTGTTGACATATCCATTTCACTGATTTATTTTTTACGGTATTTTCATTTGTTTATTTTTCTGTGTTTCTGGTGTTTGCTTTATGTGTTGGTGCTTCATATAGGCTTCTGGGGGTGTTTTTTTTTTATAGGCCTCCGTTATTTTGTCTATTTCGTGTATTTTCGTGTTAATATTATTAGCGTGCGTGATGATGTAACGATAACATTGATGAGGTATGAGGAATGTTGTTACAGTTAGGTATACTAGGGATGTTAAGGGTGAAAATAAACCTCTATAGTCTACACCATAGCCTAGACACCCTATCTGCTTTATAAGAACATAAGAACATAAGGAAGCTACAAGAGGCCGCGAGACCTACATGTGTTGTTCCTGTTACTTAATACTACCTACATCCACCTTGCATCCCCATCCATGAAATTGTCTAGCCTCTATTAAAAACTCCCTATTGACTATTTAAAATCCTATTGTTTTAAAACTCCCATTCTAAAACTCCCATTATAAAAACTCCTATTGACTAAAACCTCCCTATTGCTATTTAAAAACTCCCTTTTACTTTTAAAAACCCCTATTGACTAAAAAACTCCCTTTGGCTAAAAACTCCTTTATAAAAACCCCTTTGACTTTAAAACCCTATTGACATTTTACTACCATTGACTTTTTAAAAATCCTTTGCTTTTTTTTTAAAAACTCCCTATTGATATTAAAACCCCCTATTTGACTATTTAAAAACCCCTATTGACTAAAAACTCCCTATTGCTTTTTTCTACCTTTGACTAAAAACTCCTATTGACTAAAAACCCCCTTTTACTTTAAACTCCCTATTAAATTTTTAAAATCCCTATTGTTTTAAAAAACCCCCTATTACAAAACTCCCTTTTGATTTTAAAACCCTATTGACAAAACTCCCTATTGAAAAACCCCTATTGACTAAAACTCCCTTTGACAAAAAACTCCCTTTCTAAAACCCCTATTGACTAAAACTCCCCTATTAAAAAAAACCCCCTTTTGACTAAAACCCCCATTGACTAAAAACCCCCTATTGCAAAACTCCATTGACTAAAAACCCCCCTTGCGAAAACCCCTATTGACTAAACTCCATTAAAAAAAACCCCCTATTACAAAAAAACCCCTTTGACAAAAAACTCCCTATTACAAAAAACTCCCTTTATTTGACAAAACTCCCTTTTACTAAAACTCCCCTTACTAAAAACTCCTATTCTAAAAATTCCCTTTTGCTAAAACTTATTAACAAAATCCCTTTCTAAAATTATTTTAAAATTATTGTAAACTTATTGATAAAAAAATTATTTTTTAAAAAAAAATATTTGAAAAAACTATTTTTCTAAATCCTTTGATAAAAAATTTTGCAAAACTCCTTTTTCAAAATACCTATTTAAAAAAATTTTTAATAAAAATTATTAAAAAACTCCCATTACTCCCCCTTTAAAATCCTTTGAAAAAAATTTATTACAAAACTTATTATAAAATCGTAAACCCCCTTTTAAAACTAAACCCCTATTACTAAAACTCCCTTTTTTCCCCCCTTTCTCCCCTTTAAAAAAAATCCCCTTTCTCCTCCTTTTCTCACTCCCTTTTTTTCCCCCTATTAACTCCTCCCTTTGCTCCTTTCCCTATTCTCTCCCTTTTTGCTCTCCCTTTCTCTCCCTTTTCCAAAAAAACTCCTTTTAAAAAAACTCCTTTAACTCTCCCTTTCTTTTCCCTAGCCCCTAAAAACTCCCTTTTCTCTCCCTATTCTAAAAAATCCCTTTATTTTGGGGGCTCCTCCCCTTCTCCTTTCTCTTTCTTTTTTCCTCTTCCTTCTTTCTTTACTGTCCCATTTTTTTTTCTTCTTTCTTTTTTATCTCTTTTCTCCCCTTTTTCTTTTCTCTTCTGTGGGGGAAGGGGGATGTGAGGGGGGGTTGTTGGGTTTGTTTTGGGGTGGGGGTTTTATTTGTGAGGGGGAGGGGTGAGGGAGGGGGAGGGGGTGGGGGAAGGGGAGGGGGGTTTTGGGAAAGGGAATATTTTTTTTGTTTTTTAATTTTTTCTTTTCCATTTTTTTTGGGATAAATTTTTATTTTTTTTTTCCCTTCTCTCCCCCCTTTTTTTAAAAAAAAAAGTTTTTTGAAAAGGGGTTAGTTTAGTTTCCCCTCTCCTAAAACTCCTCTTTTTTCTAAATCCAAATTTTCTCTCTTCTCTCTCTCCCCTCTCTCTCTCCCCCTCTCTCTCTCTCTCTCTCTCCTCTTCTCTCGCTCTCTCTCTCTCTCTCCCCTTTTTTTTGCTTCTCTCTTTTTCTCTCCCCCTCCTTTTCCCCCTCCCCCCTCCTCCTCTCCTCTTTTTCCCTCCCTTTCCCTTTTTTCTCTCCTCTTTTCCCCCTTTCCTTCCTTCTTTCTCTCCCTTTTCTCTCTCTCCTCTCTCTCCCTCTCTCCTTCCTTCTTTCCCCTCCCAAAACCTCCTCCCTCTTTTCTCTCATTTCCTTCTTTCTCCTTCTCCCTTATTTTCCCTCCTCCTCCTCTCCTCCTCCTCCTCCTCCTCCTCCTCCTCCTCCTCCCCCTCCCCCTCTCCTCCTCCTCCCCCTCCTTCTCCACCTCCTTCTCCCCCCCTTTTCCTCCTCCCCCTCTTCCCCCCCTCTTTCCTCCTCACCTCCCCCTCCTCCTCCTCCTTTCCTCCTCCACCTCCTCCTCCTCCTCCTCCTCCTCCTCCTCCCCTCCAAAAGGGGGGGTTTTTTTTCTATAATTTTTGTAAATCTTTTTTTTAAAAAAAAAAAAAAAAATTTTTTTAAAAAAAGGGGGGGGGGGGGGGGGGGTTTAAATTTTTTGTCTCTTTTCCCTTTTTCTTCTCTTTCCCTTTTCTTTTCCCCCTTTTTTTTCCCTTATTTTTTTATAAATTTTTTTTGTTTTTTTCTCCTCTCTCTCTCCTTCTCTCTCTCTGCTCCTCTTCTCTTTCCTCTTTTTCTTCTTTTTTCCTTTTTCTCTCTCTTCCTTCCCCCTTTTCTTTCTTCTTTTTCTCTCTTTTCTCTTCCTCCTCTCCCCCAAATTTCCTTTTTCCAAACCTCTTTTCTCTCTTCCTCCCCCTCTTCCCCCCTTTCCCTCCCTTCACTTTTTTTCCCTTTTTCCCCCCTTTCCCCCTTTATTCTCTCTCTTTTCCCTCTCTTTATTCCTTCTTTTTTCCTCCCCTTTTATTTTTTTTTTTCCCATTCCCTTCCCCTATTTTTTTCCTTTTTTTTTTCCTCCTTCCTCCTTCTTTTTCCCCTTTTCCCCCCCCCTTTCTTTTCCTCTTTCCTTCCATTCCTTCATTGCTCTCTTTCCCTTCTTCCTTCCCTTCTATTCTCCTTTTATTTTTTTTTTTTTATTTTTTTTTTCCCTTTTCCTCCTTCTATTCTCCCCTTTTTTCCTCTTTCCATTCCTTCTTTTCCCTCATTTTCTCTTCCTTCCTTCTTTTCCCTCCTTTTCTCTTCCTTCCTTCTTTTTCTCCTATTTCCTCTCTTCCATTTTCTTTGTCCTCTTTTTCCCTCTTTCCTTTCCCTTTTCTTTTCTCTCTATTTCCTCTCTTATTCCTTCTTTTCCTCTCATTTTTTTCCTTCTTCTTTTCCCTCTTTTTTTCCCCTCTCTTCCATTCCTTCTATTGTCTCTCTATTTCCTCTCTTCCATTCCTTCTATTCTCTCTCTATTTCCTCTCTTCTATTCCTTCTATTTCTTCTTTTTCCTCTTCACCTTCATTTCCTCCCTTCTATTCCCTCTATTCCCCCCCTTCTTTTCCCTTCTATTCCCTTTTTCCCTCCCTTCTATTCCTTCTATTCCCTCTATTCCCTCCCTTCTATTCCTTTCTATTCCCTCTTTTCCCTTCCCTTTTCCTTCTATTCCTTTCCCCTTCTATTCCCTCTTTTCCCTTTCCCTTTCTATTCCTTCTTTCCCTTCCCCTTTCTTTCCCCTATTCCCCTCCCTTCTATACCCTCTTCTATTATTTTCCCCGAAAAAAAACCCCCCTCTCTTTTTCAAATTTTATAACCCTTTTTTTCTCTTTCTTCCCCTCCCACAATTTTCCTCCCTTTCCCCCCTCTCTCTCTCTCTCCCCTCTCTCTCCCCTTTTTCTCCCCTCTCTCTCCTCTCCTCTCCTCTCTCTCTCCTCTCTCCTCTCTCTCTCTCTCCTCTCTTCCCTTTTTCTCTCTTTTCCTCCTTTTCTCCCCTCTAAATATTTCAATGATTAAATATTTTTCGTATTTTTTGGGTCCGATCTAAAAGTTTCTCAGGGTCTCTTGGGGGGGGGGAGTCCCGAAAGGGGAAATTAATTACGTCGGGTGGACTCAACAGTGCGTCCCCAGGTACGGGAGGGGAGGAGAGAGAGGAGAGAGAGAGAGAGAGAGAAAAAGGAGAGAGAGAGAGAGAAAAGAGAGAGAAAAAAGAAAGAGAGAGAAAAATCACATACCCCCTCCCTATATAAAGGGGTAGCTAGAGAAGGAGAGAGAGAGAGAGGAGAAGGAAAAGGGGAAGAGAGAAGAGAGAGAGAAGAAGAGAGAGAGAAGAGAGAGAAAAAAACCCCCACCCCTACACCCCCCTATAAAAATAACTGTTAAAGGAGGAGAGAGAGGAAGAGAAAAAGGGGGAGAGAGAGGAGAGAGGGAGAGAGAGAAAGGGAGAGAGAGAAAACAAAAATACACTACGCCATCCTATAAAAAAAAAAACTGTTAAAGAAAAAAGGGAAAAAAAAGAGGAAAGAGAGAGAGAAGAGAAAGAGAAGAAGAGAAGAGAGAGAGAGAGAGAAAAGAGAAAAATATACTCGATGTTAAATGATTTTAAATTGCGATCAAAAGCCCCTTGTTTTATAGCAGCAGGTTTCCCGAACATGTTATTGACACGTTACGAAACACGCTATGAAGGGATATTAATAGTTGTTGTTTTGGTAAGGATGGTGGTAGTGTTAAAGTTATCAACAACATTATTATTATTACCTCCGCCAACCAAGTTGGAGGGGTTATGTTTTCACCCCGATCGTCTGTCTGTCTGTCTTTTGTTATGTACAGGATTTCTCGAAAAGTTCGAAAAAAAATTTTTACCAAAAACGTATACCCAAATCTATTTGGGGATAAGGAAGAACTGATTTAATTTTGGATGAAATCTATTGACAACTGTTGCCATGACAACCAATTGATGAAATATTCGGGCGGAGGTATGCGCTCTACTGAGTGCCCCCCCCTAGTTATTATTATTATTGCTATCAACTTTACTATATATTATTCCTACAACTTTTTCATTGTTACGACTAATACTTTTACTTTTTATTACTACTACTTTTACTACTACTACTACTACTACTACTACTACTACTACTACACTACCATTTTAATTTGTTTGGGTTTTTACTTGAATTAAAAGGAGCGAGAAAAAGGTACACCATTTTAAAACACGTGTGCAGCGCTTAATGACCTCACCTGTTCGAGACTTGCATATCAATTAAGGTAAAGAAAGAATAAGAAAGCATAGGTATAAGAAAAGCTAAAGAAAGAGAAAGAAAGTATAAGAAAGCCAAGAGAAGGAGCAATACAAGAAACCGAAGAATAAAGTATAAAAAATACTTTTAATTAAAGGAAAGAGTTTTTTGTAAAATGTAATATTACGAACAAAGAAGGAATAAGGGGAAGAAAAGTTAAAAAGAAATAATTTTTTTAAAAAGGGATGGTTTCGAGTATTTTAATGACCTCCCTTGTTTTTGTTAATTAAGTAAAAGTTATCAAGGAATAAATAGCAGAAGTTAATTAGAGGGAAGTCAATACAAGGGATCTGATTACGTGTTTGTGTGGGATCGCATTTCGAACTCAACATAAATATAGACAGATAAATAAAAAATACGTATATACAGATAAACACAGACACAAAATAAGCATATATAAAAATGAAGAAAGGTAAAATATAATCGATAAATAAATATAAATAAATAAAAATATACAAAAATTAATAAAATGCAAAAATATAGATAAGCACAGACGCACAATAAGCATAAATATAAATCAAGGAAGGTCAAATAAAATCGATAAATAAATAAAAATACATAAATAGATTAAAAAAATATAAAAAATGCATTAATATAGATAGAAATATAAAATAGAAATATAAAATAGAAATATAAAATAGAAATATAAAATAGATATATAAAATAGAATAGAAATCAAGAAATAGAAAATGTATAAAGTAAAATAAATAAATAAAAAAAATATATATAGATAAAAAATAAAATAAAAATGCGTTAATATAAATATAAATATAAAAAAAACAAGAAAATAAATAGAAAACAAAATGAATCCAGGGAATTTTTTTAGACCCTTAACATACGCCAAAACCCACAACTTCTAAACCTAAATTTTTAAACACTGAAATTCAGCAGGAAATCTATAAGTCAGCCGAGCCGAGGCAAAACTTTGTAATGGAGAGCAAGGACAGACTGATCAAAAAAAATAAAAAAAATGAAAAGATATAATATTCACACAAAGTTTCTAAGCACGAGCTGAATTCAGGTGTGTGTGTGTGTGTGTGTGTTGTGTGTGTGTGTGTGTGGTGTGGGTTTATTTGTCAGTGGGTGTGTGGGGTGTGTTTTTGTGTCTTCCACTCTCCTCTCTCTCCTGTTGTCAGTGTCATGTGTGGGGTTTTTTGTGTGTGTGTGTGGTGTGTGTGTTTTGTGTGTGTTGTTTGTGTGTGTTGTGTGGTGTTGTGTGGGTTTTGTGTCTTTTGTGTGTGTGTGTGTGTGTCACTCTCTCTCCTCTTGTGGTGTGTGGTGTGTGTTTTTGTGTGTGTGTGTGGGGTGTGGTGTTGTTGTGTGTGTTTGTGTCTTTATGTGTGTGTGTGTGTGTTTCCCTCTCCCCTCCCTGTCTGTGTGGGTGTGGTGTTGTGTGTTGGGGTGGTGTGTGTGTGTGTTGTGTGTAAACACCAAGTCTGGCATGAAACCCCACAACAAACAATGAAATTTGGGGAAATGCATAAAAAATGAAATTTTCGATTCCCAAACAAAATGCGTGAAAAAAAAACCCCTACCGAAAAAAAGGCTTCTCCCCGCAAAGCCCATTGAAATACCAGGGCTTCCGGGTATAGTCTGAGGGGAAGGGAGGGGAAATAGAGGGGAAGAAAGAGAGGAAAGGGGATGAAAAAGGGTACAGGCAAAAAAAAATTGTTATGAAAATCCCTCTAAAATTTTTAACTCATGACGCAATACAAGGAAAAAGACCGAAAGAGCATTAAAAAAAGACCGAAAGAGCATTAAAAAAAGACCGAAAGAGCATTTTAAAAAAAAAAAAAAAGAAAAACCGAAAGAACTTAAAAAAAGACCGGGAAAAAAAAAAAAACATTAAAAAAA
>JACEEZ010000195.1:0-10548 GCA_016584305.1 Chionoecetes opilio
CTCCAAAAAAAAACTTTTAAAAAAAAATTTTTCACTGAAGGGTAAGCAGTATTGAAACGTACTTATTGTACTGCTATATACACTGCTACTATACTACATAAACATAACTCCTCTAAACACTTTTTAACCCATACCAGTCGACTCACTCTCAACGTCCTCCACACTGGTTTGTTTTTCCCAACTTCACTTAAGGTTTTACCCCAAAAATCATCCTTACGCCCATTTAGGGAATGAAAAAGTTTTATAGTGCTTATCGTTTCCATCTGTTGAGATGATAACTCAATTATAGCTCGGGCCCCGAAAAAATAGCTTTCTTGATCTAAATGAAACCCTGGATAAAGAGCAAAAAACAATTTGCGGGGTTTTACAGCTTTTTGCCCCGGAGTTTGGGGCAAAATCTGACAAATTCAGGGAGAATTTCCAAGATTTTCAGTGGTGGGCGGGACCACCGTGTAAAACAGGAAATCTTTTGGTGACTCTATAAATAACATATTGTCGCCCAAAACATAGGGAGGGGTCATAACCACGATCCCTGGACTGCGCACGGAATATGGGCCCTGTCCCCAAAAAGGGGCCCGAAGTCGGAGGGCCCTCGGTTAAATTTATATATATAGGACATATGACGGGTTTATCTATATTTGATTACTGTAATCTTCGTAAATGTTTGTTCTATAATATTATAAAATAAAAGCAGAAAAAACACGCAAAAGAAATCCCTTACGAGCTATGAAGAAATAGCTGAATTTTAATATTCACTTCAACTCTTCGCCTTTTAAAATTTGCGAGTCAACTTTTATCATAAGGTATCAATGAAGCGCAATTTTTTATTTTTTCCATTCTATTTTTGTTATCTGAAAAATTTAAATTTGAACCATGCATAAATTAGCGTTAACTAAATAAATAAAATCATGGGGAAATTTTATCCTTTATAGGTTTTTATTTAGTCACAAAATTTATACAGGTACTAATTCTTATCAAAAAAACAAATATAAAAGAAAAAAAAACATCATAAATCGGAAAACTACCCGATTGATGTTTTTATTTATTTATTTAACGAAATTTAGCAGGGTTTAATTAATTTTATCAGATAACAATACATCAATAAAAAGCTAATAAAATTGCGCTTCTTTGATACTCTTCTGATAAGGTTCCCCCCCGAAAATTTTTTAAAGGCGAAAAATAAATGAATTTTAAATTTCATGCATTTTTCTTCATGTCTCGAAATGGTATTTTTTTTACGTTTTTTTTACTTTTTTTTTATTTGAAAATATTTAAAACAAACATTTACGAAGATTACGTATCCAAAATTTACTTAAAAACCATCTATAGATACCCTAGCCCCTTTTCTTTTTGTGGGGCGCCCCGGGGGCCCCTATGCAGCCCCCTTTTAAAAACATTGTGCGTAACAGCCCAGGTTACAGTGGTCTATGGAGGGGTCTATTAGGCCAATACTTTTAAACCCCTTTTCCCACTAGCCCGCTTGTACGGCCGCCGTACAAAAACCAATGAACAAAATGACGTCAAAATGACGCCCCAAAAAAAAAGTCGACCACCCCGCCGTACCGCTTAAACGGCTGCCGTAAAAATTAAAAAATAAAAGTCCCTCCCGCTCGACGGTGTCCGCCGAGCGGATGTAAAACTGGGGCCCAGTTACCGAAATCCCATAAAAGCGGGATGATGGTGCGTCATTGTTGGCTTGTCGGCAACGGCGGCCTTTAGAACGGCCAGGGGAAACCCGGGCCCTTAACGGGGGGATTATCAAAATTTTAAAAGGGAGGCAAATTGTGTGCCTATAATGGAAAGAAATTAGTAGGGAAAGTATGTCAAAATTTTTTTAAACTTCGTTCTTTTGCTACTTTTTTTCTAAAAAATTTGCAAGCTCCGTTCACCCCACCCTTTCATCCCCTTTGGGCCATAAAAAAGTACTACATATTGCCTCCGTCTCATTTTTAATAATGAAGCAGAAAAGGTACAAAATTAGTGCCATTTTCTCCGCAGAGCAGGTGCCATTACAGCATCACCTATTGGGGAAATTTTTAAACTGCCAAAAAGGCAGTTTTAACCCCAAAAGACATTTGTCCACCCAATCACCACTTAAAACCGGGAAACCCCGCCATTCTCTAAATATTTTTTCATTTACTTATATTACAATTCCCCTGAAAAACAAAAGTTAGTCTGGTGACAAACTTGGCATATTCCAGCCTTTGGGCCCAAAAATAGTGACCAAGCTGTCACGCTGAGTAACAAGGGTTAGTCATTTTATAAAAACTACCTAGAAAATCTGAGAGGTCTTGTCAAAAAAAAAATATTAACCATTTCGTCAAGTTCACCTTTTTGAGTCCCCATTAGAAAATTTAAACTGGGGGGGGAAAAAAAATGCACCTTTAGGGGGGCAGGTTTTCCCTTTATCGGTGCAACTTTTTCACCTTTTTGGGGGGGTGCACTGTTGCACCCATATAGGGGCAGCAAATGCACCTTTAGGTGGGCAACTTTGACCTTTAAAGGGGGCAAAAATGTTCACATTTTTTTGACCTTTAAGATGAAAAGTTGCACCTTTAAAACTAAGGTGCAACTTTTTTTCCCTTTTGGAATTGGAACTTTGGGGGGCAATTTGCACCCCCTATGGGTGCAAAAAACACCTTTAGGTTGCTGGTTTTTTTACGGTGCAACTTTTGATCTTTTGGAGGGGCCTTCTGCACCCATATGGGGAAAAAATCACTTTTGGGGGTGCAACTTTTCATATAAAGGTGCAAAATTTTCCAACTTTTTTCACCTTTAAAGGTGCAAAAGCTGCCCCCCTCAAAATTGCAGTTATTGCACCTTCTGGGGGGGATGCAAAATTACCCTCTTGTACAAATAGGGGGGGAATTTTTGCACCCCTCCCGGGAAAGGGGCAAAAATGCACCTCTGCACCTCCAGTAAAGCAATTATAATATCTGTCCTTTATGGATCCTTAAAGGGAAAATTCACGATATCTATTTTTTATGGGAAGTTGGAAATAACTTTTTATCGAAAATTATATATCTGAACCTCCTTTTAAAAGATTTGTAAAAAACAGAAAATTTCTTCTTTAAGGTGAAAGGGTTTCTGCAAGAGGGATATATACCAAAAAAAGCTTCTCTGTGCCCAAATCAAAGTGGGGTTCCCACCAAAGGAAGTATACTACTTCTCAAAAAATTAAAACAAAGGTCTTAAAAACCCGCATTCCCTGTTAAACATTGTCTACCTTACTTGTCTTTTTAAAACAAAAATAGCTTAAAGGAAAAAAACAGGATAAATTAATAAAGGGTTAATACATGTTTTAGAAAAAACCTTTTATTTAAAACTGAAACAACTTTAGATTTGAAAAAAAAACAATGCTAGATTAAGTGTAAGTTTAAGGAGTTTTTGAATGACAAACTACTTATTTGCGATTTTCCTTCAAAGTTAAAAAATCAGGGGGGTGGAAATATATTTTCCCTATTTATTTTTTGCAAACTGAAAACAAATTACTTATTTATTTTTTAAAAATTTAACACAAAATCTATAAAATTTAACCATGGAAATTTTTCATATATACAGTATGACTTATTTTTTTGCATCTAATAAAATAAGGGAATCATCTCTAAAATTTTGCTTTTTCAGCATTTCAGACAGGAGTTGCCCAAAACCCAGTTGGCCACCCAAACCCTATGCATTATAGCAATAGCCTGTGACTGATTAAGTGATTATTTACGGGGAAAACTATTGGAAAGGTTGGGCCGGTATAATATTGTATGCATAAAAATAGAAAAATATTGTGTACATTCCATCATACAGGGATCAAAATAACTGCAAAAAGTGTTTTATAAATGAATTATGAAAATCTTGTTTTGAGAAAGAATTAAAAATTGAGCTCTTTTTAGGCAAACGCATTAAAATAGGAAGGGGGTACTTAAATGAATAAATATTTTTTTGAGGTGACTTTTTTTAAAGCTTTAGTTCCATCAAATTTTTAAAAAAGACTAAAAAAAAAAAAAAACTTGGTGTTTAGCATTAAAAAAAAAAAAACATCTGGAAAAAAAACAACCTAAGAAATTTTGTTAACAACTGGAAAAAAGAAAAAAAATTCACGGAAAGAAGTAAGACGACACAATAAAATTATATGGGCCAGTGGAATATGTGGGTAATTCCAATATCAAAAGACTGGCCTAGATCCATGTTAAGCATTTAATATGCTTACAAAAATGCCCGTAGCAATATTTAGTATTTCGCAGTAATATGCTCCTACCCTCATTTCCCTTATTGCAAGCTTTCCTTAACTCTGTTTTTAAATACAAAAATTATATTATAAAACTGCTGTACAAACGGTTGTGTAAGCTAGGCTATGCACAAAAGAAAAAAATTATAGTGGGAAAAAACGGGTATAAATAAACAAAATAGAAGCCCTATAAACCCACCCTTGTGAATAACATTGTACGTTTGCATAAAAAGACAAAAAAAAATTAAAAATTTGGGTTTAAATTTTTCAAAAGTTTTTTGTGAGAAAAAAAAACCTGAAAGTTAATGTGGGCCAAATATCAGTTTTATTTGGGTAAAATAAATCTTCATTTGCAAGGGCAAGAATTTGAGAGATAGAGGTGAAACAATGTCAAATAATTCTAAAAAATAGATGAAAACACTGGGAAACAAAACATTTTTTTAAAAATGTCCAGGGTTTCCAGCGAATTGACAAATTTTGATGCTCTGATCCAAAAAGACCTTGGTTTTGCTCAATCGGGTCAGGTTTTTTGTACAAAATTTAAAAAAAAATCGATTTTCGTAAAAAAAAAAATTCTGGGGATCATCACTGAAAACCCCCTATGATTTTTTCCGTTTCCTCAAGAAAAAAATCAGGATCCCAAATTCATTCATTTTTTTTAGTCCATCAATTTGAAAAGAATAATTTCATAATTTTTGTATAAAATAGCGTTACGTGAACAAATTTCAGAGTTCACGGCAAAAAATCGGGTTTTTTTCGTTCCCCGTGTGGACACTCTGGTTTTGCCTCTTCAGCGACCCAGTACCCGCCTCATGACGCCCCACCCCCCCGGGTACTCTCCTCCTTTGGCGATGTCCTGATGGAACCTTTCCCCCTGCTGTCGCTATCCCCCCAAAGGGTTTTCAGGAAACTTCTCCGTGTAGAACAGGAAGTGATCTTAATACTCATCAAACCCCCTTTTTGGAACCTCTATCATGCTGCTGACGAGTCTGGCGTGGTTTGTGCCTTTTCGGGGTTCCCAGAAGTTGTTCCCACCTGCACAAACGATTTCCCGCGGCGCACTCTAGCGTGTTCAGGAGTTTTGGAACTCTGTGCCCTTTTTGAGCTGCCGTTCTGTGGGCCATGAAAATCCCGGGCCTTCACTTTAAATGGTCAGCCCGGGAAAGGTCGGAAAGGGTATTTAAAGCCCCTCCCCCTTTGTCCAGAGCGCGCGTAAACTGTTTCTTTTAACCCAAGCTTAAAGTTACGGTGGGATCAATTTTTCTCCGGTCAACAAGAGTTGTTTATGATGTTTCTCGCCCGGGTAAAAACTGCCTGCGCCGGCCCCTCTTTCTTTACATAGTGCTGGGCTCTGTCTGACTGCCCACATGCTAAAAAGCGGGGATTTCGTGAACCCGACTGTGACCAAGTAGAAAATTCACCCCTTCAAGTCGACGCAGATGACCATTTGGGGCTGCCTATTGGATTTGTCGACACGTATTTACTCTTCAATTTCTCTTTAAAGGGTTTGGGGGTGCGCAAGAGGGTTAGGGGAAATGGGGTTCCCCCTTTTTGGAGGAGCACACACTTCAAAGAGGGTTACGCTGTCAATGAAGATCGCCCAAACTTCCGGGTGTAGAGGGCGCCGGTTTTTCAAGAAGACCGGCGAAATCCGGGGAGTACCGAGGTCTTTTCCCGGGAGAAGTACCCATGTGGGGTCATGCCTTTTAGAAGAAAGTGATACGCGGTCCTTGCCAAAAAAGATTTTTTTTCCCTTTTATCTGGGGGGAACAGCTCGGGAATCCCTTTGACAAACTTTAGATCCCCCAACCAGATCTTAAGCCACAGTGAAAAGGGCTGCGGACTATTTTTGCTTTATACCTTTTCTGTATTCCCGCTCGTCTGTATGGGGCCTCGCGTCGCGTCGGGAAGCTCTGTGAACGCTGGGGCAGGAATTTTCGCAGTGACCCGTGGACGGCGGGCGTTGGGAAAGGGCGGGGTACGGGGCGTGCCCATTCTTCCCGGTTTATGCCATTATATTTAGGCGCCCGAAGTAACAAACCCATGCATGGGCAAACGGTCCCTCCAAACCCTCGGGGTCCCCAAAATTTAGTGAAGTTTTCGCCCCTTCGCCACCGCCGGGGGGATTCCCGCACGTCTTGCCACCGTGTGCGGGGCCCAGGATTATCTTGGTCACCCACTTTTCTTTAAAATAAACCCCGTAGGGGCGCTTTACAAATCCTGTATGTTCTTCCCGTCCCCTGACAGCGGTATTTTCCCCAGATTAGAGAAAAAAGTCAGATTATTCCTGATGACCGTCGCGCCCAAACCTCACAATAAACTGAAAAAAAAAGAAAGATGCAGCTGAGGCAGACAATGAATTTAAATTTTGAATTTTAAAAAAGAAAGGAGTAATGGTGAACAGGTATTTATTTGATTGGCTAATTGTGGAATTCCCTTTTTCGTGTTTTGGGATTGTAAAATTCGATATATTCTTTAAGAAAAATATGTTGAACTCAAAACCCCCGATATTTGCATATGTATAGTCGTCAGGGGGCCCAGCTGTATCTCAAAAAAATTGACCTATAGAGCAAAAAACAATGTGATATTTGGACTCAGAACACCCCAAATTGTCTAATCAAATGGAAACCCTGACGATTTTTTGGGTGTTACCCCGTGTAAGGAAAAGGGCCCGGCAAACAAAAGGGGGCTGGAAGGGGAGATATAAAGGAAAAACAAGGAAGGATGTACTTCGTAAAGTTGGAGTGCAGGAGGCAGTAAAAAAAAAGGGACTAAGCTACTATAAATTAATGACACTGCCCTGTAGGGGTTTTAAAGGAAAACCTTATCAACTAATTAAATTAACCAAAACCCGTTTTGTTGTTCCCTTTCAATCTTTTGGTTTCCTCACCTATGTTCATGTTTTTTTAAATTAAAAAAGCATTGTTTCCAATTTATCAGCTTCAATGGCTGTCAAACCTGTTTCTTTTGAAGAACATGAAACTGTGTTTTTTGGTTTTGACCATTACGTCCCATCACAGCTGTCTTGTGCCCACTGGAATGAATGTTACTTTAAATAAAAAAAAATTTAAAACCCAAAATTAGTCCAAAGCAGAAAAGGGGGTGTGGCCTAAAACCCTTAGGGGAAAACAAACCCAGCACCATTCACCAAACGTATGCAAAGAAAAATGAAGTGAAAAAACAAAAAATATAAAAATAGATTATATTTCGGGAAACATAGCAAACTCTACAATAGCCATGTAATCTAACTTAGCGCGTACACAGAGCCGGTGGGTCCACCGTTCCCCCACGTGTAAAAAAATTGGGGACCAGGGGGGGGCCTTTTCCCCCGCCGTTGAAAAATTTCGGGGTTTTTTTTTACGGCCATCTGCCCCCGGCAGGGGTTTTGAGTATGCTCAAAATTTGGGCCCGGGGCAAGAAAAAAGCGGCGGTGAAGGGTGAGACCCCCGGTACAGGGCGGTAAAAGGGGACGGCCCCCTTTTTTCGCCCCCGTTCGCGGGAGGGTGCCCCCGGGTACCGGGCCCCGGTGAGGACCCGGTATAAAACGATATGGGGCCCGGGGCAAAAAAAAAACACGCGGCTTTAAAATGTTTTGCTGATTCTTCGCCGTGTTGGGGCTTGTTTTTTTCTATTAGACGGAGGGGCCGCCCAAACTCACCCGGCTCTGGGGGGCAGCAGCATTCCTTAACGGTAAATTTAGATTTTTGTCCTTAATCAATACATTATTTCGAATCATTTTATTTATCTTTGTCTAATCAGGTAGGGTCTACTCTTACCATTCCCGATGCGATTCGTTTTTTTTAGAGAAAAACCCAAATAGGAGGTTGGATAAGTTAATGATCCTTCAGCAAAAATCCATGGGGGGCCCAGCCTCCCCTTTTTTAAAAAAGTTAGGTTAACCCCAAAGGGATTCCAAACCCTAAATCTATCCCCCCACCTGTTATGTACACATGACACAACGTAAAAAACGGGGGTTGTTGGGTGCGGGAACCACGGGCACTTTATTGCCCGAACATAAAAATACACCAGAATATGCAGCCATCCAGAATTGCAAAATATCATTGCGTATTTACCTGTACTCAGTTTCACTGTTTGAGGTTTTTGGGGTTGCTTCACTTATTTGGGCCCCCCCAACTTTGTATAGGTGGGTAAAGTTTCCTCAGGAGCAGGGGAGGCCCGCTGGTGTATGATTCTGGCGGTGGGAAACTGTTGTTGCAGGTTGCGTGATGTCGTGCCCAATCCTTTAAACCCGGGGGACGCCCTTTTGGGGATTTGGGAAAAAAAATTCCGTACCAGGGAACGAGTCTGAGCACTTGTGAGCGGGGGTTGTGGTCTATTTGTCGACTGACCCGTGGTGAACAGCCCCCCTTCTTTTGGGGGGCAAACGCCCCCTCCAACAGGAAGTAGCGACATTTGTTGTTCCCCAAACTCAGACCCCAACTCGGGGGTCCCTCAGCCCCCTTCGTAGGCAGGACGAAAAGGCGGTACCACATCAACGAGGTTCTTCGTGTCTTCGTGTGGGGTCATCCACCCAGGTACACAGGCAAGGTTCTCCCCGGGTTTGCTGTGCTTGGTAGATTTTACGAACCGGTGCTCTTTTCGACGGTGGCACGCTGTTAACATCGGAGCGGGGGATTGTGTGTAGGAGCTGGGTTTGTGGTGGCTTGACTGTTCTTGGATATTGGGGGGCCCTTCAAGATCATTGCAAACCCGTGCGATAGTAATTGGCACCGACTCTTCCCGGGACTGGGGTCAAAAGAACCACTGAAAGGCTCGTCATCTTCAGCATGCTCTTCGGATTTTGTTGGCAGCTTAGCCAAGAAGCCATCCTTCGGGATCCCACCACATCCTTGGCAGCGCTGATTTTAACATCCGGTTGAAAGCAAGTAGAAATTCTCGGCCCCCGCTTGTGCTCCCTCTAAGTCAGGAAAATACCTCAAAAAATTTGATTTTTTAGTTCGGTTGAGTGGGGGGGCACCCCCATCAGGGTGTTCCAAGCCGCTCCGCCCGGGGTTGTACAATCTCCTCTCGGGGGAGTGCTATTTCGAAATGGGCGGCTCGTACGACATGGGTGGGCAGATCCTCGTTGGCTGAGTACTTGGGCTTGTTCAGGTGGACCCTCCAAAAGACCAGTTTCACACAACAGGACGGGCAGTGGAGCCACCTCCCATTGACAAACAGCCCCTCTCTGACAAGTCAGAGAGGCTGTATTAGGGGGGAAAGTCAGGTGGTGTTTGTGATATCATGCGGGCTCCTCAAAGCGGAGGGGGGGCCATGATCCACGGGTTGCACGCTAGCTGTTCTGACGCCAGTGGAAATCGGGTCCCTTCCCACCTGACGGGAAAATGTGCTGGTCGTCCCTATCTGAAAAGGGAAAGGGGCCGTCATGACGCAAAAATTACCGCTGTTTTTACACTGTTCAGCGTGTCGGCAATGTGCTTGCCCATTATTGCTGATTGGTCCCATCACTGCGAAAAATAGAGCCCTGATCTCGTTCACGCCTGTAAGTCAACAAGGGACCGTACCTAGCGCTGCGTGTCTGGCGGAACGCCGAGTGAGTTCAAGGGATGCTTGCAGCCATGTTGTTCAAAAGGTTTTTAAATCAGTGCCGTGGTCCTCGGGGATTTCTGTGACTTTGCCTGATTCCCGCAAGGACTATTGGTTTTTATGACGGTCGTACCTGGGGCGGGAAAGCGTGAAATGTGGGGGAGGTTTCGCTACGTTTCCGTTAATCGAGTAAGGCAAAGGGGGCGCCTTGCCCCATCCCTTTTTAAAAACCCTTTTATGGGCTGGGTATTGGACCCGTTTTTAGATCAAAGTGATTCGGGGCATCCCCCGGCAACACCAATCCCCGACTTTTTTTTGCGTATGCGTATCTTTGCGAGTCGCTGGAGGCCTGGTGATGGCTCTCGAGGCGCTCCGAGGGGCAAAACCTTCGGGCTTTAGGTCTCCTCTTTAAAATAAAGTCCCGACCATTTTATCATTCCTGTTTAATGCAACAAAACAAGCCATTTACGGAATTTAAAAATACTGTCCTTTTTTTTCCACAGCCCTTTTAAAAAATCCGCAACAAAAACGCAATTTTCCCCCAGTTCCAAAAAGCACCAAAATTTGCAACGTCGGGGTCAGCTCCGTGACGTACCTCAGGGGGGATCCCCTTTTCCCCCGCTGTCAGAGGCACGTAAACCAAAAAGATAAAAATAATAGTACTTGAAGATATTTGGGGTTTCGATAGATTTTTTTTTGAAAATAAAATTTTTTTTGGGGGTTTTAAATGGGTTTCCCCCCCGGGCCCCCCCCCCAATAAAGCCCCTGCCTCCCCCCCTCCC
>JACEEZ010000196.1:0-2500 GCA_016584305.1 Chionoecetes opilio
ATAAGATTTTTTTATAGATATGACCTGTTTAGTATCCTTGTCCATGAACTATTTTGGTATATTAAGTTACTTTTCATAATTTTATGGCTAGCAACATACAATATTTTATGGCAAAGGAAATGTCTGGGCGTGAAGGGGGTTAATGTTGCACTTTTGCAGATATCATATGTATATTGTTCTTATATGATTAGATAGAATCAGGGTAGAACAAGAAGTACTATAAGAATAAGAATTCAAACTGGAAATACGTAGATTTAAAAAGGAAATGGTCGATGGGTCACATTTTGGTTACAATTGCTCAATAAACAGGCCTGAATTCCTGCAAATGAACCATTAAGACAAAAGTCTACCCTCATTTTATTGATAACCCGGATGGTCTACTTCATGAATTAGAGGACAAACTTATGGTACAAAACATTTCTACAGGGACCCTCAGCCGACGCATTACTATAGTCTATTTTCTTTATTATGGTCAAAATGCAGTAAGGAAGCCACGCCCCCTGCCTTTCCCCCTTTTCTACGGTGCATTCCTCGTATCATCACTACCAACCACAATATCCTCACTACTTAACAACGGCGTGACCATTGGACAGAGCAATCTTCACTACACAGGGTGATACAATCGATAGACTAGCCAGGCTGCTGGCGTGAAGTGAATATTCAAAGGAAAGCCCCGAGGAACGCTCTGCCTAGCTTCCACCCTTCCCTCAGCCGGCGTGACGAAGACCATGAAGTAAATATTAAGACAAGCACATTCATTAACCCTATTTCCAAGCGCCAAGGTTGCATTAAGGCAGGTTCACACTGGGCTTTTTTCGGCACTTTTGTAGCGCGGGAAAGTCGGAGAAGAGGTCTTAGACTGCTGCTGGGAGTCATGATCGCCCTATTTAAAAAAAAAAATCACCCACCGCTCGATCGGTCTTTTATCGGCCGAGTGGCCGAGAATTTCGCTCGCCAAATTCAAATAAACGCAGAAGCCAGCACCATCGTCTTCCCAATCACCCCAATTATTGGTATAATTTCGGTATTGGGCACTAAAGAATAACAAATTTAACTTACATCATCGTGCAGATCTTTTCATCCTTAATTTGAATCCCTATTTCCCCAATTTCCATGCCAATGGCGATACATATAATACCCAAAATTTCCCGTTTTAGCTAGAGCCAGAAACGGTTGTTAGTTTAAATCAGATTATGTTATGTTAGACGTGGGGTTTGATTTTGTAGATCATATCAAGGAAAAAATGAAACTATCAATACTACTTCATAATAAAGTGCGCGAAAACTTATCTTTCGCGCGGCAAATACACACAAGCCAGCCACTAGCCCCTAGCCCTTAGCCGCCTAGCGCGACGTGACCCCTGACCCTTCAGGTCAGGCACGGGAAGTCAGGGACGACCCTGGTCGTCAGCACGAGCTTGACAGACGACCTACAAAGCGATACCAAAGACACTACAACGTAGAGTGTCTTTGGCGATACTAAGCAGAAAAAGTCACAAGAAGAAGAAGAAGAAGATTTGTTTCCCGGAACGAATTGCGTGTGTTAGCGTAATCTCCGCACTAGCCCGCAAGAAACCGACTTCCCCGCGCTACAAAAGTGCCGAAAAAAGCCCAGTGTGAACCTGCCTTTAACCACTTCACGCCCAGATTTTTCCTTTGCTATAAGAAATCGTATGTTCTTAGCCATAGAATTACGAAAAGTAACTGTATATACCAAATTAACTAGTGAATAAGGATACTAAGCAGTCAAATCTATAAAAAAAGGGTTATTTTCTCTTAAAATCGTCTAAGGCCGATTCCCACTATCCTGCTTGTACGGCCGCCGTACAACAATAATGACGTCACCATTGTAGAAATTTATGCTACAAACATATATTAATTTGAGGTTTTACCTATACAAAACCCAACGTCTCTCTCATCACGACACAATACCCCAACTAGTCAACTAACTAGGATACTTATCGGTGGATATTGGGTTGAATTGGGTGTAGGTCTTAATCAATACTGCAATGTCTTGTTATCCGAAGTGGTCAGGTCTATGATCAGGCCGGAGTGGTGCAGGGCGGAGGTGGAGGCGTTTTTTGTGGTTGGGGTCAAGTGGGGTTTATCAAACCCCTCACAACGCGGCGATTATAAACATTGAGGCGTCAAGGAAGCTATTCAGGCTTAAAAGACGCCCGGCCCCTGATATTCGCTATGTCGATAAGACACGTCCTATTGTTTTTTTAACACTATGTGCAAGAGTCTATATACAATTTTCTCTCACATATACAAATCTACGTATATATTTAATAAGAGATGTTATCCTCACGGAGGTCTGGAGTGTACTAAATTTCCGTGGGCGGGCGGCGACGATCGGCGATCCACCCGCATCCACGGGTATACAGTTCCAGGTGACCTGGATCTAAGGGGCGGCGGCCAACACCGGTTTTTGCCCCAACCAAGGGGCTAATTATTTAAAGTGCAAAGGGTTTTTAATAGCACTGAGAATGTTCCATTAA
>JACEEZ010000196.1:7500-40452 GCA_016584305.1 Chionoecetes opilio
TGAGGATGGTCTCCAACCCTGACGTGGCGAGATTCCAACAGGACATCGTCACCACCTGATGGGAAATCCCAAATGATTGGGTTTAACAACTTGAAAGATCCTGCCGGTAGAGTCCTTTTGGGGCTCTGGGTGCACGTCGCACAGATAGTTCAAGGATCATTAATTTTCCATTTCCTTCAATATTATACCAAAAAACGTTGATTTTTACGTTTTAACATAATGCCACCTTATAGACCTTGAAAAAAATTTCAAAAGAAAGAGCACCTCAAAAATTTGTAATTAAACTTTATTTGTGTTTCTTTTGTTATTTCAGCAAAATTTGCCTATTTCAATATTTTTTTTTTCCCTTTCCCCGGGGCGGGGGATCTAGGGTTTTCAGTGAAAAAAAGGGATTTGCATGGGTGGTTGAGTGGACTTTTTGTGTGGTTAGAAATACCTACAAAGAAAAACCCCTTTCAGGGGAAAAGCTTTGTAACTTTTGTCCCCCTCGGCACTTTATTTCCGGGGCCCACCTCCCCCCCTTTTTCAATCGGCCTCCTCGCACCATTCCTTCCTCTCACCTTCCTCCCCCTGTCTATTTCACTGCCCCCCCCCTTCCCCCCCCTCTGATTCACCCCCTCTCTCTTCCTTCCCTTTCCACATTATTTTCTCTGTCGCTGTCCTTTCACACATTAAACACACTCTCTCTCCCCCGATTTCGCTTATTTTTTCCAGTTTGAGAGAGAGAGAGAGAGAGAGAGAGAGGAGAGAGAGAGAGAGAGGAAGAGAAGAGAGAGAAGAGAGAGGAGAGGAGAGAGGAAGAGGAGAAAAGAGAGGAGAGAGAGAGGAGAGGAGAGAAGAGAGAGAGGAGAGAGGGGAGAGGAGAGGAGAAGAGAGAGAGAAAGAGAGAGAGAAGAGAGGGGGAAAAAGGAGAGAGAAGAGAGAGAGAAGAGAGGAGAGGAGAGAAAAGAGAGGGGAGGAGGGAGGAGAGAGAGGGGAGAGAGAGAGAGAAGAGAAGGTAGAGAAAAGAGAGAGAGAGAGAGGACGGGGAGAAAGAAAGAGATGAGGAGCTTCTCTGCCAGCGGGTCTGAGGGGTTTGGGGGTGGGAAGGGGAGCACGTCAGCCCCGGGGTCCAGACAAAACCCCCCCCAGGACAAAACCCCCTTGGACAAAACCCCCCTTGGCCAAAACCCCCGAAAAACCCCCCAATAAAGTGGGAAAATAGGACAAAACCCCCTCAGTTTAATACCATTAAAAATTTTCTCATAAAAGTAATAAAAATAATTAATAAAAATAATAATAAAAATAGATATAAATAGATTGATAAAATTTTAAAAAAAACAATAATACGAATAAGAAATAGAGAAGAATGTGATAAAAACTGATGTCCAGACAAGTTAAGTCAAGGGAAAAAGGGGTGGTTGTGTGTCTCGGTGAGCGAGACAGGGCAGGTCTCCCCTTTTTTTAATCCAGTTCCCAACGGATTGCAAATCCTAACTGTAGTAAAATTTCCTCTAGGGTGCCACATCTCCCCCTTTCCAAAGTCCCTCTCCCAAAAGAAACGTTTTCCAAAAAGGGGTCCATGAAAAATAAAAAAAAAAAGAACGTTGTTAATATACAAAATATATAATATTCCATGTATACTTTTTCAATTTAAACCCTTTAAATGAATGATCATTTCAAAAATCAAAAAATATTTAAAACCTTTGTGTAAACAATTTTAATATGAAGACTAAAAAAGCTAATGATTTTTGCAGCCCTCATCACTGCTGCCCCCACTTAAAGTGCCCTACATCCAAGTTTTTTTTTCTACAACTCAACTTTTAGTCCCAGTTTTTGTGATCTCAGTAACAGTTTGCACAAATCTTGGGACAGATATGGAAGTGTGGAACAAGTTTTCCCTCTTTTAAAAATCCAAAAACCCAAGCCGTTTTGGGATGGAAGCTCGGGACCTTTTCAAATGCTTTCGCCCAATATGCTTGATAATGTCTGCTCCTTATATGGAACTTTAGAGCATCAAAGGTTGGTGGAAGTGCTTCTGGAGATCTGCACTTGCAAAAGAGCTTTGCATATGCCTCATCACAGTTGTCCAAATCTGGCTGATTATATATCTTGCAAGTTGCACATAAATGCCTCTAGATGTGATGGTGTTATCTGTTAGAGGATCATTTCCAAGATCAACAAGCAGGTTATGATCTGTTACGAATACTTTCCATGCAGTTTTCTTGCTGTGACCAGCAATATAAGACACACTGTCACAACCCGTTAAAGCGTGGAAAAGAATAAGACATTTTAAACCATCTGTTTCTAATGGTAGGCTTTCACAGATTGTATGGACTGAAATATATTTGCGTTTTTTTTATGTTTGATAGTTGTGCTTTGTGGAGCAAGTTTTGTTTACAAGTTCCTTTGACAAAAAAATTGACAAGTCTGCTTTGTTTTCAGCAAGGGTCAGGAAATTAAAACCAATTGGCAGGTAAGGGTACAGATCGGTCTTCAATAACCTTCGGATAGGTCGGGAACCCTTCAAACGTGTTTGCCTTGTTTGATCCTTAATATAATGTGCTGTCATATCGGTCAAATGTTACATCAACTCTTTTGAAGTGTGCAGTGGACTGGAATATTGATTCCACAAAAATATCAGCAAAATCACCAAAGGTCAATGCTTCATGAGGTTTTCCAAGTGCGACGAGTAAAAAGCCTGCCCATCGATGACCAAACACGAAGTATCCTCAATGGTTATCTTTGCTGGGCAAACAATACCTGATGTCATGACGTCATTTATTATGGACTTATCTCCACTACGGAGGGAGTGATTGGTTTCTGCCAGGGCTAATGGAACAGTCATTAATTCGTGCTGCAGAATGTCTACCTGTCTACCAGATTCATATGCCAATGCAGACCCTTGCAGGATGTTTCTGTCAGCTTTTATCACCTTTTCATTTGTTCTGGTTTCCTTTTGTGTCGCATAAAGAGATGCAAATGTTGCCGGCTTCATTTTTGTTAATGTATCATGGAATTTCATTTTTGTTTGCATACCTTCGCGTTGCATCAACCTGCCTTCAACAAAGTTGTTAAGTTGTTCCTGCCCAAGTTTTTCAGCATTCAGAAGACTGTCTTGAAAGACATTCATACATGGGTGTATGTTGTTTCTCATTTTTTGGTATGAAGGAGTCAAATCTCAGCATGGCTAATTTATGTTTGTTATTCAGCATGCTCAAATTATGCTAAAAAAGTTGTTTGCCAACTTTTCCTCAAAAATGCCTACAGCAATAAAAAATAAAAACATATCGAGGAAAGTGTCCTAGTCTAGATGGCTCAACAGCGGTCTGATCTAGATTCTAAAGTAGAACTCTTTGCTCAGACCTTTGCTAAAAATTCAACTCTGGTTGATGAAGGGCTTGTTCTTCCTTTTATATATTACTAGCCGCAAAGCCGCCCTCCGGGCGGACTTTTTGGCGAGCTCCTGCGGAGGGCTATTGGTGGGCCTTCGGCCCACAAACCTGTGTTTGGTGGGCCTTCGGCCCACCAAACATGGACTCTCCAGATAGCCCCTTCTAACTTTCCTGAAATCATGGATGTAGAAATGTATGTATTCCCCCCACCCATTCACTCACCCATTACCCATCACCCCCCACCCATTCACTCACCCATTACCCATCACCCCCCACCCATTCACTCACCCATTATCCATCACCCCCCACCCATTCACTCACCCATTACCCATCACCACACACCCATTCACTCACCCATTACCCATCACACACACCCATTCACTCACCCATTACCCATCACCCCCCACCCATTCACTCACCCATTACCATCACCCCCACCCATTCACTCACCCATTACCCATCACCACACACCCATTCACTCACCCATTACCCATCACCCCCCACCCATTCACTACCATTACCATCGCCCTCCACCCATTCACTCACCCATTACCCATCACCCCCCACCCATTCACTCACCCATTACCCATCACCACACACCCATTACCCATCACCCCCACCCCATTCACTCACCCATTATTCATCACCTCCCACCCATTCACTCACCCATTACCATCACCACACACCCATTAACTCACCCATTACCATCACCCCCACCCATTCACTCACCCATTACCCATCACCACACAACCCATTCACTCACCCATACCCATCACCCCCACCCATTCACTCAACCCCCACCCATTCACTCACCCATTACCACACACCCATTCACTCACCCATTACCCATCACCCCCCACCCATTCACTCACCCATTACCATCACCACACCCATTCACTCACCCATTACACATCACCCCCCACCCATTCACTCACCCATTACCCATCACCACACACCCATTCACTCACCCATTACCCATCACCCCCAACCTATTCACTCACCCATCACCCATCACCCCCAACCCATCACCCCCCACCCATTCACTCACCCATCACCCCACACCCATTACCCATCACCCCACCCATTCACTCACCCATTACCCATCACCCTACATCAAGGCTTCCTCAATTCTCGCAACCCACTTTTGTTTTCACAATTCTCGCTAATAGGCTGCTAAAAAAAATAAAAAAAAGTGATCGGATCATCTCATAAGTGGGCTTATGACATTCCCCTGGTCAACCTGATTCCAAAAACGTGCCATATGAGGTGTTTGCGCCACGGGGGGCGGAACCTATACCACACACACACACACACACACAGACAGACAGACAGACACACTTTCGCTTATATTATTATAGATGCCTGTCATTAAGATTATTCGTATTGATGTTTTCTTTGCCATTTCTTGCATTGATCTTGAGAAGGCTTATAATACTGACGGAATCCCTCTTATTGTTTTCAAAAACTGTTTTACTGTCCTTGTATCCTGCCTGATCAAACTTTTCCCTCTCTATTTAACTACTTCCACCTTTCCTTCTTGCAGGAGGCTTGCTCACATTCAACCTGCTCCTATGAAGGGTGACCGTTGTAGTCCTTCAAACTAACAGCCAATAAATTAGCTTCCTAGTTGTCCAAAGTTTTTAATCTATACCTAATAAGAAGATTTTTAAGCTCATATCTGCTCTCAATCTTCTGTTGGATCGTCAGTACGATTTTCGTAAAGGGGGTTCCATTGGCGATCTTCTAACTAACCTAACTAAATCTAGGTAATCTTCTTTTAGAGGTTTCGGTGAAACATTTGTTGTTCCCATGACATGATGACATATTATAAGCCTTTGATAGAGTCTGGCACAAATCTTTAATTTCCAAACTATCTTCTTTCAGGTTTCTTTCCTTCTCTCTACACCTTCATCTCAAGTTTCCTTTCTAAATGTTATATTGCAGCCATTCAAGATGGATCATTGTTTGTTTCCTAAGTCTATCAATAATGGTGTTCCGTAGGGTTGTGTTCTAAACCCCCTTTTAAACAAGGATAAATTATGACGGTAGCCAATGCCCCAGCTTCAAACCAAGTGCAAATGGTGAATCCCAAAGGGGGAATGTTCTTTATATTATTCAGTACTTTCATTTACTAAATTACCTTAATCTACCCATTCCCATTTAATTAAAATTATACATCCCTACTCTCCCCTTATGATGAGGGATACCTCCTCACAAAGGGGGGGGGAACAAAAACACCATGCTCGTTGGGGAGGGGGGTTCGTGGATAATTTTTGCAAAGGGGGGGAGCGAAAAAATAAAATTTGCTTCAAGTGACATCACCCGAGGCCTCATAGCGCGGAACATTTGTTAAATGGTGCTCAGTTATCACTCCAACATAATTTAACTTCATAAATATTTCTAGTGAATTACACCTAATTATCAAACAAGGGTCACACGTATTATAACTTCCCCTATAGGATAGGGCATTATTAAAAATCAAAAGAAACAGTATATTTTTAGAAACATTATAAACATAAAATATATATCTATGTAATATATATATAATTATACATTTATCTTTCCTCCTCTGCTTCACCGTGAGACCCATGAACACCTTGCACTCTCAAAGTATGTCACAGGACAAATGCCTAGTTGTCAGCATAAAGTATAGGAACAACAAGAAGTGATAAGACCAGAATCACGAGGAGGAGGAGGAGAAAGCCTCGGAACACACTCGCTACAATAACTCATCCCTGGCACTCCCTGGCTGTGCTCAAGACATTCATTGTACTTGGTTGTAATCTCTACGCTCCTTATTGGACTCTAAATAAATGAGTACAAAGCTGGAAGTACCATTTTAACTCCATACCAGATAAGTCTCTACAATTATCAGACTTATAGTGGTTTCGGCACTTTGGTCTTTGACTAGTTTCAAATTAATAGTCCTAATAGAGGCACATGTGAGTATGCAGACATATACTTGATTGGGGGGAGAGTTATCTCCGGAAATTATTATATCCCCAGTATAGTCATCAACAGTGACCTCTAATGGTTTTAGGAGCTTTCTATCAGCGGGAAGTTCACGGAGACCTAGATAGGCGACTAGTCAACCTTCACATCTATTATATTTATTGAGAGATTTGAGGTAATATTTGACTGCCTGTCTACCATGATGTATCCAAAATTGACACCTGATATCGGCTAATATTGTAGTCATTCTGCCTTGTAATGAGTTTCTATGATATTCTTCCACGAACAATTTAGTAAGATGATGGCGTTTGGGAATTAGTATGGGATGGCAGGTGGTATTTGGAAGATCAGCTTTCAAATTTCGTCCTCGACACCTAATTATGCCCTCATGATCTAGGCACAGACCTAATACTTTGGTCAATTTGTTCCTATGGGGGCTGGCTGAGGCCAAGAGCTGATATTCCTCAGGAAATATCTGCTTTTGTATTGCTCTGATCCAAAACTTCAAAGGATCAGAGCTATCCCTTTTATTGGATTGGAAGACTAAATTAGTAATATTAATTAGTTTGCTCAGTAAGGAAAACCTTTCTATGTCTATCACAGGGTCTGGTATCAATATAGGTTCCCTTATTATATCTTCAGATATATCTGGCTGAGTGAAAACCTGTTTAGGCATATTATTACACTCTTTTAGCCAGGTAGGGCCTTTAAACCATAATCCTGTGTTTAATTTGAGGGCAGTATTTCCTCGCGACACATTATTATCAGGATTTTCATTAGTGGCAATATAATCATTATGAACTAGAATATTACTTTCATCTACTACCTCACTAATTGGTGTGGGCAAGAAAGTGGTTCCAATTCTGGTAATTAATAGGGGTTGTGCATGACTAGGAAAACTCTCCTCTTGTTCGGCTTGGTGAGTATGTGGGATGGGTCCCATTATTACCTTACCACCAGCACTGGTGAACATAGAGACGTTATGTATTTTAATGACCTTCCTTAGGTAACGCCCAAAATAATCAGCGCCTATAATAGGTTGGAAGGGACCATCAACGTCCTCGAAGGTATTACTAACTAGTTGAACACCATTATCCCTTAGCATTTCAGCTGTGTCTTTTAGTCCCATTAACAGTTAAATTAATACCAATATTATTAACTACAGCAGCTACCCTACATTTATATTTCCTAATTACTAGGGGGAAATATGTCAACGTTTTGAGCCTCTTTATTGGGAAGGGAAAAACCCGATATGGCTAAATTCACTTTATTAATTATGGGTAGTTGTAATAATTCAACTATCTCCCTACTTATGAAGGATCTTAGTGCACCACTGTCACACATTGTCTTTACAATGACTGAATTACCATTGTGGCTCACCTTCAATTCTGCAGTAGGAACAGCTGCTGAACTACTATTATTAATGACTGCCATTTTAACTGCGGTAGGGTCTGAATTAATATCACTGTTAGGACAAAGAGCGATGCTATGAATAGATTGTTTCCATTTCCTACAAGTTCTTAACTTTATGGGGCATGCATTTAAAGCATGTTTACCACGGAGACAGGTTAGACAATTACCAATGCTCATTAACCTTTCAACTCTCGTGGAACAATCTAAATATATATTACATGTGGAGGGTGGATGTTCCCCCTCACATAAGACACATTTTTTTCTTCGTACTTCACTAGAAGTAGCCCTGGATTTAGGGATTGTATCTGTTATTTGAGTAGGTCTTAGTGGTTTACTGGTATGATGAGTAGTTTGAATCTTAATTACAGGCTGTTTGATTTGCGTAGCTTTAACAGGCGCGGGATAAATACCCACTAACGAGGGATCTTTAAACTCTAAGGGTGGCTGATATAGCTGATTACCCTTAAGTGTAACAATCTTGATCTCCCTGTGGAGGGGTTCCTGATCACTACCTTGCAAATGTTTGCATTCCTGCAATAATCCGTCTTATATTTGTTTGACCGTGAAGTAATTATTATTATACCTCTGATTTAAACGATCACGTATCCTGGTTGGTAATTTCCTCCATATCATAGTACTGACCATCCAGTCTGACTCAATCAATTGTTTATGAGCTTCAATTGCTGTTAGGGTGCAGTTAAAAGTTACTCTGAAATCTTCCAATTTCTTTAAATTATGATTAGGACTTGGTAGATCCATAAACCTGCAAAACAGGTTCTTAATTACTAAGTCCTTATCCTCAAAATTCTCCTTGAGAATCTTGAGCGCCACATTATAATTGGCATTTTCAACTGTTAACTCCTTTACCAGCAAATATGCTTTACCTCTCAACTGACCCAACAAATAAGTTAATTTATGTGCCTCTGCTAAGTCAGCTCTATCAAAAAATTTAAACTTATCCCAGAACGAGAACCAATTTTCTCCTGGGAACTGGGGTAATGACAAGTCTGGTAATTTAATTTGGGGTAAAGAGGCTTTAGCTGTTGATGGAATATGAGCACACTCCAGTAATCCCTCATATTCAATTATCTTATCAAGATATCTTTGACACTCGAGTTCATAATTAGTCACACATGGTGAATCAATTCTTTATCCCCAGCTTCTGTTAATTGAACTTCATATAGGAAGTAAGCCTCCTCATATTTATCCCATTGCTCATTTAACAATGGTAGACTTGTCTTTAAATTAATATAATCAATAGGTATTGCCTTAATTGTGTCCTCACACTTATTATATATTCGTGTGAGCATTGCTAATTTATCCGATAATGAATGCTTAGATAATTCCGCCATGATTTAGTTAATAACTAAGACTAATAAAATATTGAATGCAAGATTGAGTCACTAAAAATAAATGTTAGTTGATAATTAATTATAATATAATAAGTGGTGGAAGGGCCGTTGGCTTGGTCTGTCAAGACGCATAACCGGGCCTATGACCAACCTCTACTTAACTATTACAACTAACTAGTGCTTAGTAGCCTCTGATGTTATCTACTACCTAGTGTATGGTAGTTGAACGGCTGAGTCGTTCCCGACGCCGCAAAACACCTCACCTCCGCTCTCATAACCAGCCGTTTTGGTAGGTCCATAACTACACCTCACAATCGACCACCTCGAGTCACCTGAACATCAATATTCCTCACTCGAGGCACCATTTTGTAGAAATTTTATGTCACAAACACATATTTATTTGAGATCTTACCTATAAAAACCCCGCTGTGGGGTTTTCCCCTTGTCGTGGGGCGGGGTTTAAAAGCGTGGTCCCCGGCCCCCTTTTTACTCTGGCGGCCTGCCTGCCATTTTTGGGGTTTCGGTGGGCCGTGGGTCGGGGACAAAGCGCTCCCCCTTGTCACGGGGGAGGTGGACCTTCCGGTGAGGGTCGCCTTTATGTTCCCCCCCCCTTTTTTCTCCTTTTTTAGGGCAGTTCTAGGCCCGGGAGACCCTTTCCTCCGTCTCACGCTTCTTTTTCCCTTTTTTAAAATTCCGTTCCGCCCCCCACGTGTTTGCCGGGCGTGGCATCCCAAATATTCCCCGCGCCCCCCATATTGGGATTTGATCCACCGCGGGGCGGGGGGGTTCCCCTTCGGTGGGAAACCCGCCCCTTTTGGTAGGGGGGGGGGGTTTAAGACGGGAGGTCCAGTGTGGCCCCCGCGGGAATGGGGGTTTCAGGGTTTGGCTGGGGCCCAAAAGGGGAAGGTTGGGTTTGGGGGGCACCGCATCGGTCCGCGGCGGGCCACCACACACTAGGAAAAACTAAAGGGTTTATACTTCCCCACTCCCCCTGGAGCTGTTGGGTGAGGTCCTTCCCCAACAAAACAGCTTCCCCTTTTTGGGGGCTCCGTGGTGGGGGGGGGGACTTTTGGGAAATGAAGAAATTTTGTTTTTTTGAGTAAATCAATTAATTTCCCCCGGCCGCCCCCCTCCCTGACTTTCCGCTTGCCTCGACATTCCCATTGGATCCTTCACATTGCCACCCCCTGGGCCTTTCCAGGCCCGAGGGGGCACGAAGCGGGCACCCGCCCCCTTCCCCCTCAGCTCCCCGGTCTGGGGGTCTCCGCTTAAAGGGGGACACAGACAGGGTTTGGGAGACGGGGCCTTTGGCCTAGGGGAACTTCTACGTTGGACACCTTGCTTCTTTTCCCAAACATGCCCCAAAGGTTTTATCTTACAGGCAATACATTTATTTTCAAGGCTTTGGTTGGGGTTTCCCGCATGGGCTTTTTTAAATGAGGGACAAGGGACAAAAAAAATAGGTGCAAATTTTACATTTTGCTGCATCAGATGCTGCACCTCTGTTTATGATAAAAGCACAAAGAGGGAAAAATTTGGAGCGAGCCCAATTACAGAGCCGAGTTCTTTCCCCTCTTTTTAAATTTGGAGACGGCCCTGTGACTACACCCCCCAAACACTTTTGAGAAAAACTATTACATCCCCCCCACCGGGCCCCCCTTAGCCCTACCCTAATTGGTACGTGGGGAATTAAAAGGGAAAGTGGGTTGGGCAATTTTTTTCTTTGCGGCGGGTTAGGGGGAAAAAAGAAATTGGAATGACCCCCGGAAGGCCACCAAAAAAGGGTAAAGCAGGGGGGTTCTAATCCGACCCAAAGGGAAACCTTACTCGGGGCCTGGGAAATGCCTTCCACACCCCCATCACCGAAGCCCAGCATTTTTGATACCATAAAACCTCACCAAAATTTTAATTTCCCAAGAAAAGGCGTAATCTCAACTACGACCTTTTTGGGGTTTCGGGGGCCAGAAAATTTAAAACATGGCCCCGGGAAAAAGGGGTAACAGGTTTTATAAGGTAGAGGGAAGAAAAAACATGTTTCTTTAAAAAAAATTCTACGGATCAAGTCTCCCCGTTTCCCCATCAGGATCGGTCCCCAGTCTCAAAAGGGTTTTAAAACCCTTTAAATCAAACCGCCCTTGCGTGCTAGAGTGCTACAGCTTTGGGCCCGGCAAAAAAAATTTGGAAAATCCCCCCTACTGTGGCGTGCTGGGCTTTGGTTTCCCAAATGCCACGTGAGCCCGTCAACTCCCTACTGTTCCACTGCCGTGCTAAACCACCCCCCGATTTTTTCAACAGTGTGGGACTTAAAAATTTAGAAGAAGACATCCTTTATTTGGCCAACCCCCAATTTATCAGTTTTGGGAGCGCCAAAAAGAAAAATTTTCCCCCACAGGACAAGCAGGCGGGGAGGAAGCGGGGGACCTCCACATCCCCCGATGGCTCCCGGCTTCTTCTAAAAATTCCTACTCAGCCTCCCTGCATTTCCACCACCACATTTCTTTCCCAAACCCTTTCCCACCCAAAAAGTAAAAGAATAATTTTCTCGTTTATAGACCTGGGACTTATGGAGTCTGCTGACTTTTCCCATAATGAGCCTCCAACCACCTTCGTTTTAGTGCACCCCGCCCCGGGAAAAAAAATGACAATAGTGACTCCTCCCCAAGAGGCCCCCAAAAAACCCCACCCTAATAAGGGGGTTCAAAAGGGGAACTCGCATTTCCAATGAGTCCTTAGAGTCTGGGGCGTCCCCCGGCTAAAATCTCCTTTGTGAGCAGGAGGGGATGGATTTGCGAAAAAGATACCCCCTTTACGAAGGTGTGGGAGTACTGACGTAAATCCTAATATCACTCCCCCTGTTACCCCCCTGAATAAAGGGTCGGCACCCGGTTGGGCCCCACTTCCCACTGGAGACAGGAGTACCGCAGGGTAGTTTCTCCCCCCCAACCCCGGAGGCCGGTACACCAGTAAAGCCCGTCGTCGGTGGGGGGCAGAATGTCTGTACCCCGATGATGGTCCCGGGCCCTTTCCCCCCATCCGGGCGTTTTCCAGCGCCATCCCTAAAACGCCCCATGAGAGAGAGGTAGCCGGGGATAAAGCGCCTTCGAGGAGGAGTGGAGGATAAGCCCAACCCTCCCCAAGTTCAGCGTCACCCGATGGCGCCCCGGGAAAAACCCCCCAAACCGTTAAGGGTTGGAGGGGTTTAGAGTGGTGGATTTTCCAGGCCAGGGGGGCACCGTCCTGGGCCCTGCAAGTTCATCGCGAGGGTACGTGTCGCACGTGCCCGTCACGATTTACGGCGCGAAAAAGTCCGCCCTGTTCACCCTCTACCGGTTCAGGGACCCGACGCAGGGTTGAAGCTCCCCCTCGTAAAGGCCCCTGGTCCTCCTGCCCTCACCTACCCCCGATACCGCTGCACGCCTGAGCGGGCCCGCAACCCCATTTAAGCGCAAAGGGGTTTGGCAGAACGCGCTTCAGGTTCGGGGGAAACCACAGGGGGACGACTTCGGGGAAAAGGGGGCGCTACACGAGCCCCGTCGACCCCCAGCCAAAATGCCCGCCGCATCACAGGGCCTCACAAGTGTGGCTCCGGTTTGCAGGGGGAAAGGGACTGGGGCAGTTTCTGGCCCTGCAAAAACTCAGGGGGACGGGGCCCCGGATCTTTCCCCAACGGGTGGTTCCCCGGGAAAACCCTGGGGGCCCCCCTTTGCGTGATGACCCCTTTTCCCCCCCCAAAACGTTATCTTGCTCTGTTTTATGTCCTAAATTTTTTTTTCGTTTTTTTTTTTCTCGTCAAAAAAAAAAAAAAAACACGTTAATCTTTTTAATTTTGATTTAATTAGGGTTTTCCCATTATTCATAATACTATTAAAATTTAATTTATATAATTATATCAATTAGGATCACTTATTAACTATCTAGGGTTTACTCGTTTTTTGTTTTTTTAAAAAACCCCATATTTTTTTTTTTCTTTTTGGTCTTGTCTTATTTAAAATTTTATATGAAATTACTCATGTTTTTTAAAAATTTACCTGTTCATTCTCCTATAATTATTAGGGTTTATACCCTTTGTGTTTATGTTACTTAAAAAATATTTAGATTTAATTTTTTTTTTTTTTTGGTGTGTGTGAATTTTTTTGGAACGTTTTTAAACAAAAATCGGCAAGCCGGACCCCCCGGCCATTTTATTCATTTTGTATTTCTGTATTGCTGTACTTGGTATTCTGTTCCCCCCCCCCCCTTTGTAATTTCCCCCACCTTTTCTCTAAATAAATTTGAAACTTAAAAACCCCTGAAGCGGCTAGGGGGGAAACAGCTTACATCACGTTGATGGCGAAGGGTCATAAACCTATGGGGACACACAAGCAGTTGATACCCATGCTGATAAGAAATCTTAAAGGGCCCCTCGTCGGGAGCTATCAGTAAACCTAGAATGGTCAATAAATCTGCCAGTAAATCGGAATCTTTGGGGGGACTACGGATCTACTACTGAAAAGGGCCTTGTATGAGAGCCCCGTTTCACCGCTGGATATACGCAAAAAGCCCAAGACAAACTTTGGGGAAGGGAAGGGGAAAAATGTTTTCCATCTTTTACAACACAGAAAAAAGAGCCCGGGTTTTCAAATAAACGCAGCGGGGGACAAGCCGTAAGGCTTCTGATAAATTTCCCCGCACAAAAAACATCTTTTAATCATCAATGGAATTTTTCCCTGGTTACCCTGCCCCAAAATTGGGAAAAAACTAGTCCTTCTAAAAACGAGTTGGACCAATAAATTTTTTGGGTTTTCAAGAAACCCAAAGTAGGGGAGGGAAGGTTTTCTTCCCCCAACAGGTTTTATTTCCTGCCACACACCACCCCCAAACAGGTGGGGCTTTTGTGGTGGTTGTGGGCCCTTTTCCATCGTCGGGGGTACCCTTTTAAATGGAAACCCTCTGCAAACACCCTTGCAGGCTGTAGCCCGTTCGTATCCATCTGCACAAGACTTTCACTGTCTGTCAAAATATCTACCCTCCAAATGAAAGACACCCCTCTCCAAGATCTTGAGGATTTTTTCCGCCCGCTTTCCCCTTTTAATTTTTTTTCCTTTGGGAAAAATGAATGGGCGGGCCCTTTTCTGTGGGGGGGATTCCCCCAGGGAAAAGGGCGCGGTGATTCTCTCGTAACTCTTATAGATGGAAACAACTTAAAAAATAATTTAAAAAAGAGGAAACCAACACATTTCCCTTCGAGACGGGAAACATTGACGCTATTAACCTTTTTCACTCTGCAGTCCACAGGTTTGCCCTTTGAATTTCCCCTGGGGGGTTTGGGCCGGGTTCTCTTCGGGGAAGTTACCATTATCCCAAAACTACTTTTAAAACCGTGTCCTTTGCCCCCTTCCCCCATGCTCCCAAAAAGGTTTCCTTTTCCCTGCAGACTGGGAGGGCTTTTAAAAGGCTTTTTTTTTTTAAAAAATCATATAGATGGGCTTTCCAACAATAGATGAGGCCCTAGATTACTTTGTTTTCTCGGGAAAACCATTTTTCAGCCTCGCTGAGCACCCCCCCCACATCTGGGGGTTTTTTCTCGCCGACTGGGCCCTGGGGAATCAGGACCCCTGTACGGCAGTGAGGGGTCAAATCCCCCCGTGCGAGAGCAATTTTCATCGCGCGGCCCAAATCAGTAGACCTAAAAAAATATCTTTTTACAGGTCAAGAGCTAGATACCGACGGGTTATGAAAGAGGGTGCACTCCTCTTGGAGGGGGCTTATATAAGTACGATCTGTGCTCTACCCCGATTCCAAGGTTTTGGAAAAAAAGTGAGGAAAATGAAGGGGAATTTTTTCCCACCCCCCTCCAGTTGGTATCGATTAATGGAGGGCCCTTTTGGCCCGGGTCCCTTGACGGAGCCCGAGGAATTTGCTTCCCAAATTTTTTGTCAGTGGCGCAGACCAAAACCTTTCGTTCCAAAATGTAGGGAAGACGGGGGAAAAGAAAAGAGAGGCATAAAATTTTCATCCCGAGGGGGGGAATTTTTACAAGTCTTTTTTCAACCTTTGTGAGCTAGTAAACCAGAGGTTTGCGCTGACACTTTCCCAAAGGGCCCAAAATGATGTAACCCTATTCGATGCTCTTTTATCTAAGAGATGATGGGTCTAGATTTTTGTTGAGCATCTATAATAGGATCTGGATTTAAGGAAAACCCTTCCCCCGTAGCTGGGGTGTGGCGGTGGTGATCCCCCATCCCCAAGGCCCGGGGAAGGGAAACCCCCAAAACGAGAGTTTCCCGGGCCCCTTTTCCCCAACTTTTTGGTTGGGGGTAAGTTATTCGAAAAAATGGGAAAAAGTCGACTTGTATGGTTTTTTGGGAAAGGGAAAAAATTTTCTCCGTTCTTTGTGTTTATTTTCCCTTAGCATCCTCTTTCTACGGAAGCGTTTATTTTCCTTTGAAATCATCCCTTTTGCGGGGCATTTTGCCTCTCGACAACACCATGTGACCATATTTTTCGACCTTGGGAAAAAGGGTTTCGACACGGTTTAAGAAAAAGGGATATTGCAACTCTGTATGAGTTCGGGGAGAAGGGCGTTTGGGCCCGTGGCCCCCAGAGTTTTTTCCCAGCCCAAAAGGGGTTTTTAGAGTTCGAAATTGGCCCAAAATACTGTCCCTTTGAACACCCGCTGCCCGGTGGAAACCCCCAAGGGAGCGTTTTTTGAGTGTAGCTTTGTTCGCTGGGCCCTCAAGGGTATTTTTGATTTTAATGCCAGGGGGATTTTTAGTACATTATACGGGATGAATTTTTTCAATCTTTTTTTTGGCTTTCCCGGATGCGGTTTTGCAGAGAGAAGGGCTTCAAATTGTATTGATAAAGTTTGTGAATGGACGACGAAATACGGCTTCCGGGTTTTTCCAACGAAGACTGTAGCGGGTTATTTTTGCAGGAAACCCCCGGGGTTCATCCCCACCCGACCTTTTTCTTTCCCATAAAAAAAATAACCCTGTAGGGAAGGGGGGGTCTGGTTTTTTGGACTCATTTTTTCCCCAAAAGATACTTGGGTTTCCTTACCTTTTTTTTTTTGTGCTCTCAAAAAGGGAAAGGGCTGTTCCGGACCATGGGGTCTACTGAAATCCTTCGCACACCCGCTGGGGGTGAAACGCGCTAAACTCCTCTATCTTTTACTGCTCACTTTCCCTTTCAAAGCTTGGGAAAATGGGGGGTGAATTGTACTCCTTGCCAAAACCCACTCGACTTTCGGATGCTGGATTCGGTACATATGCTGGTGTCCCCTCTGGCAAATGGGGGGTTAGGTCAATCCCAAACCCAAGGGCTATTTGGGGGGATGCTGGGGTCCCCCCCATTAGATTTTTCAACGCCCTCCCCCCGTTAAGTGTTGGTATCGCCTCCAAAACCCCCCCTGACTAAAAAAGCTTGCCCTGCTGTGCTTGTGATTCAGGATCGCAACTTTCCAGGGCGGGAAAAAGGGTTACCCCAAGCCCCTTGGTTTTCCCCTTGACAGCTTTAAGGGACGCTATCCTTTTCCCGCTTTAGGAATCTGCCCGCCCAAAAGGGCCCAGACAGTCGGGCCATGGCTTCTCCCCGGGTGTCCTTCTTTTTTAAAAAACCTTCCGCTCTCGAAAAGGGGCTTTTCCTCCCCCGGCCCGAGCGTGCCCCGGGTTTTTGACCACTTTTGCACATATCCCAGTTCGGTCCCGGGCTTATGATGGGTTTCCCAAACAAAACGAAGGGGGGTTGGATACGGTGTCGTATTCCCCTGTTTAAAAAAAGGCCCCTCAGCCCTTTTCCCAAATGTTTTACGGGTGAAATAAGGTATTTTATATGCTTCATGATTTTTTTTACCCCCCGGATGTCTCTTTTTCAATTTTTAGTGATTCTTGTGTTCTTTCCCAAACATATGTAAATTTTAAATCTCCCCATCCGTGGTCAATGCCATCCTAGAAGGCTTTATTGCTTCCCAAAAGGCGGGCCGGACGGTCAGGGTTTTTTGGGACCCCTTTATGAGGTGTTTTCCCGGGAATGAGGAAGGATGCCTTGGCAAAAGCTGAAATAGAAGAAGCTCTATTTATATTTTTTCAGTGCCGGGTACGGGCCTTTCGCTCGGCAATCCTGATCAGGGTTTACAACAGTTGGCAGGAACGTTGGATTACTATAGGGCAAAATAAACTGCGCACCCTCGCCAAAGTATCGAGGGACGGAGTTTCTGGGTTTTCTCCCCCAGATGGGAGACTGCCTTTTGGGCCCCATTTCGTATTTGGTTTACCCCTCTAATACTCAGGGTTCCCCATGGAGGGGGGCCCCCCCTCCTTTCGTGATGATTTTTGGTCCCTTAACTGTGCGGCGCTTTCTGGTTTTGAGTTTTCCCAGTCTTTGGGGGCCTTTCGTGTGCAATTTTTTCCCCCGGTTTTTTCGGGGGGTCGGGGCGGTGCTTTTCCTTTTTCTTCCCCGGGAAATTTGGGGGAGAGGTGTTTTTCTCCCGGGGCATAAGGCCCCCTACCTTTTTTGAGAAGGCTGGCCTTTTTCAAAAAAAGTTTTGATGTTTTTTAAAATTTACTTTTTATTTTTTTTAATGTACTCCCTTTTCTTTTTTGTATTTCGTTATTTAAAAAATTTTTAAATTTTAAACTTTAAAATTTTTTTTTTTTAGGTTTTTCTTTTTATGTTTTCTTATGTAAAACAGGCGTCAATAAACCCCCCCAGTTGGGCGCCCTTTAAAAAATATAATAAATTTAAAAAACCCATAAAAAAACCCATTTTCTATTTAAACCCCAAAACAATACCCCAGCTAGTCAACTAACTTTAAAATTTCCCTTTTCGGGGGGGAAATAGGGGGGAATTGGGTTGTAGGGTTATCAATACTGCAAAAGCCCTGTTTTTGAAAGGGGCGCGCTGATAAAGGGCCCGGGGTGGTGAACGGGGGTTTTTAAGGGGGTGGAGGTGGTGTATTTTTTATGGGGGTTAGGCGGGGTTTTTTTTCACACCCAGTTATCCATGACGCGGCGAGATATTCGCTATGTCGATAAGACACGTCCTATTGTTTAACACTTATATATACATAATGAACGTATGTACAATCTTCTCATTATAATCAGAGAAGCACAGTTAAAGTTGTTATTAACGTAAGTGTCGGGAGTGTACTGACTGTCTAAGCCAGCGGCGAGGTCCCGCTACCAATACTCAGACACGTGTACAAATCCCGGTGGCTAGAATCTAATGGGCGGCGGCTACCAATACTTACATACGTGTCCTACTCTCGGTTGGCGGCAGGACACCGGCACCAATACCTAGCCACGTATACACGCAGGATTGGAGCAAATATTATGACGGTAGCCAATGACCACGTTTCAAACCAAGGAGCTAATTATTTAAGGTGTAAATAGTTAATACCACTGGGAATGTTCATTTATAATATCCCAGTACTTATCATTTACTTTAATTACCTTAATGAATACCCATTATCATTATAAGTATATATATACATCCCTACTCTCCCCTTATGATGAGCGGACACCAATACCTCCCTCACAAAAGGGGGGAAACAAAACCACCACTGCTCGTTGAGAGGGTGGTTAGTGGATAATTTCCACACCCATAGTTGGACAACTCTGATTGAGAGCAAAATAGACAGATCATAGATTACCGGCATTGGTTCAGGAAAAATCTCCAGTTTAACGATGTATTTCTTGTCTCTTTAGTGATGTATTCAATATGTCCAAATACTGTGGATCAGTTTTATTAATCTATTTCGAGTTCCAGAAAGCATTTTACAAGGCATCCTATAACAAGTTTTTAAATGTAATGCATGCACCATTGCACATGGTGGCAGAGGAAGTATCAACAAATAGTTGAAAGACTGGCTCTCTGGAAGTAAACTATCTTTTTACCTTCCACCCTGCCTTAGGACTGGGACCTTTTCTCAAGAATTTGAAATGTTTTAACCTTTAGCATCCCAGCCGTCTTCTCTGCTAACAAGTTGGAGGCATACGAGAAAGCAAACACATATCTTCCTCTACATATAAAGTAGCTAAAGAAGCTCATCATGAAAGTATTATGAACAAAGATGTACGATATTCCCCCCATCACTTGGACGATGTTACTGGGAGCGTTTTCTTGTGCCCTTAACGCTGCGATGCCGTAGTCAAATATCTGTGGCGATGATTCCTCTTCAAGGTGACTTTTTTCAACAGCCACCATCTGGCGCAGGAGATCTTGAGAGTGTAGAAGAGTTATGTTTTTCTTTTTCTCGATATTTCTTGCCAAATCCCAGAATTCAGACTTTTGTGTGTTGTTGGTTTCTATAAACATCTTCGAGCGGCCAGTGTGCAGGCCATGGATGGGAAGGGTGTTCTCGGCCATGTAACGGCGCAGGTCGGTGGTCATGTTGACACAGAAGGTTGCTGTGTCATCCTGCACCCCAGAGGATTGAAGGAGTTCCATCGTGGCGGTCTGATATGCAGCCATAAGAGCACTATGAAAGGTTACACCTTCGCGTTTACAGGCTCCTTTGATAATGGCCATGGCGTCTGATTGAACAGTATTGAAAATGAACTTAGTGGTGGGGCTGTGGCCGCCCGGTGGAGGAAAGCCCTTCAAGATAACAGGCTCGCTACCAAGGCTTTTCTCTGGGATTGTGCTTTGAATTTCATTTGAAAGTATTTCATTCTCTGCTTCTTGTATTATTTTACTTTGCAGTAAATTTCCTTTCTTAACGGAATCATCAACAGTCTTACCATCTAATATTTGATTTAGCGTTTCGAGGAAAAGGTAAATTATGCCAACGGTGGTACTCCCGTCAAAGAGAGCATGATGTGCTGCTGATAACAGAGTGTAGCGATGCAGATGAGTAGTACTGCGGCAGACAGGAGCCCCAGGGTCCTCCTGGGCCTCAGGGATAATGACAATCCGGCAGAGTGACGTTACTTCTTCCATTTCACTCCAAGTATATGACGCCCTGATAACCTCCTTCATAGTGCTGTATCCTTGTTGGAGTATCTGAAAAAAAAGTAAAATGCAAGTTGTGATAGTTGGAGTGAGTGGGTGAGGTTTGGGTTTCAGACCTCGTCACACTTGCAATTTAGAGAATAGGAGACATTTTGGTAAAAACCTAAATTTCGTATTTAACTTAACTTAAGGGCTTTAGTAATTTATGGGAATAACAGGGTAATCAAGACGCTCGTAAACCTAACTTACGTTTATCAATGCAAAGCAAATACCAAAGGCAAGCAATTAATGCATTCACACTTTTACCAGTAATAATCTCCTATCTAGAATCTCCTATCTAATTACACACGTTCAAAATACACATTTTAAATAGTAAATGAGATTATTTTCCTCGTGCCCGTCTGTGGAGATGTGGAGCACGTGGTCATGTCGTCTTCCGCTCGTCCTTTCTTTGCTCCATTCTCGGAACACTCCTCAGTCCGCCTTACCTAACGCCCTCTACCTTCCTCTGGCAATCCTGATACAGCCATGCATCGCCAGCAAGAAGCAGGCGAAGGTGTGGAGAGCAGTATCTAGCCCTGGGGAAAGCTAGTAGCGGCACGACTAGCGGGATCTGTACTCTGTATGTGATGCGAGGATTTTTTACTGGGTATTAATTACTTTTACTTTACTCCTCAAAAGGAAACCCATCCGTGTTGCATCAATAAAAAGATGGATAATTTAAATTATAAGTAGCTGCCACCAGTTCAAGATTTAGACTTAAGGTCTAACTCTTAAACAGAATGTTAATGTTTAAAAATCAAGGTAGTTACGTGGATATGATGGTTTTCATATGAATATTATACCGAGTAAACACTGAATTACTTTCGAAGGTCTGTGGATAAGTATTTCCGCCACACCGTGTATGTCACCTTGGGTTGAACAAAACTATCTAGATTCAGTCCTATTAATACAGCTTTATTATTGGTAAGCACACGTCTCAATGGGAGATTTCACTATGAACTAATGTAACGTTTTCCAAATACTAATAGGAAATATCATTTGCAGATAACTGGGTTAAGACTGATACATGTGGAGATAAATGCGTGATTTTCTGAACCTACGCGACCACTGCGAATAAGGCTGATTCTTTCAAATCACTATAAGAGTTTCAATGTCATTTCCCAAGAAGAATGTTCTGCGAATGAACACCACACCGCGTCACTCATGTATATCTGATTTTTCCGTGGAAGTCACTGAAGGACACCCCACTATTTATTCACACACACTATGAGGTATTACTCATTTTAATGGGGTGTTTTTCCTATGCTTCCACTTAACTAACAACACAAAATTATCATAACAGCCTCACTAATTATGAAAGGGGAAAGGGGAGTGTGGGAGTCATGTGGGTTTGTGCTAAGTGACCATGTGACTTTCATCCCAAAGGGTTGAGTTGATTGTAGGATCTTAACCAGGGCGAGGAAAAGAATCATAATTAAAACGTGTAATGATGTGATGGGTGGTCTACTCGTTGATGAATTCTCCAAATATATATATCCAACACAAAGGGGAAAAGTGGAGGGGAAATTATGTACGTCTTACCTTAACCAGGGCGAGGAAAAGAATGATCAACTCGTGGTCTAAACAGAGGGAGGGTGAATATACCAGCGGGAAGGAGGGATGCGTTCGGACTTTTTTTGATTGACTTAACAAACATGGTTATTGAACGTTTGAACGCCTGGAATGGGGTGTGGGAACAAGGGATAACTACTAAAATATAGGGTAATAATGTCTTTCAATTTGATGAGAAAAATTTGACTGGAAAAGTCATTTTAACTCTTGTTATAAATCCGAAACCCTCATACATATCCGATTGAGTTTCCCACGGTGACCATGTCTCGAGAGGAGAAAAGGCCGGGAGATACGTGGTAATTTTAGCGATCTTACTATCTGTGTCTGCCTGTCTGTAGCCAGACAGGGTCTGTATTCTGACCTCTCAAGTATCCTAAGAATTTAAGGAAATTGGTCAATCTAGTAATGATGTTAGTGGAATTCAGAGAGGTGTATTTCTATGATAACATCCCTTCCGCGAAATAAAAAATCCACAGAAATAAGTGAATCTTTTTGGACGTGTATGGGACAGAGGGGGGGGGGAGAGGAGCGGTAGGGAAAGAAGAAAAAACTAAAGAATGATAGAAACTGTTACAAAAGATTGAAATTCCTCGCCTAAACAACTGTACCTACTATGTTCACTTAGCCTAGAATAAAGAAATAAATTGTTATAAAGACCTTTCAATACACCGCATGAGACAATGTATCTCGGGACACTATGTGTAATTCTAGCATTATAGAGAGAAGGGAGATGGGGACAGGGAAAAACAGGGGAGAGGAACAGAGAAAAGGGGGAAAACGGTGGGAGAGAAAATGGAAAGGAGAGGAGAGAAGAGGAGAGAAGAGGAAAAGAATGTTACAATATTCTGGCATTACATGTATCTGTGTGGAGGGGACGGCTCGACGGGCAAGGCATATGCACATATGAAGATAAAGAAGCTACAAGAGGCCGTGAGACCTACACGAGGTAGTTCCTGTTACTTAAAACTACCTACATCCACCTTTCTGCCCTATCCATGAATTTATCTAGCCTCATTTTTAAGCTCTCTAATGACTCCGCACTAACTACCTGTCTACTGAGTCCATTCCAATCATTTACCACCCTATTTGTGAACCAGTTTTTCCCTATTTCTTTTTAAAATGTACGCTTTTCCAGCTTGAATCCGTTACTTCTTGTTCTACCCTGGTTAATAGCCTTATGAACTTTTCGTACCTCTCCTTTATTATATCCATTTATCCACTTAAAAGCTTCTATCAAATCGCCCTTTATTCTACGTCTCTCGAGTGAGTGTAAATTTAATAACTTCAATCTCATCTCATAACTAAAGTTACGCATCCCTTGAAACATTTTGGTCATCTTTCTCTGCACTGAATTTAACAAACTATATCCATCCTGTAATATCGAGACCAAAACTGAACCGCATATTCTAGGTGAGGTCTGACTAGAGCCAAATAAAGCTTTAGAATAACCTCAGCACTTTTTTTTTTAACACTTCTGGTAATGAATCCTAACACCCTATTAGCTATATTTCTAGCCTCAATACATTGTTTCCTAGGTTGTAGGTCTGATGTCACCCTCACTCCCAGATCTTTCTCACCTTCTGCTATTTTCAGCGATACATAGCATATGGTGTAGCCACTACCAGGGGTTTTTCTACCTACTTTCATAACGCTGCACTAATCAATATTATATACCATCTGCCATCTGACAACCCACTCACTAAGTTTATCGAAGTTTCCCTGCAATATGTTTACATCAGACTGTGATCCAATAATCATACCTACCTTAATATAATCAGCAAACTTGCTGATATTATTGCTAATCCCACTATCCAAGTCGTTGATGTAAATAAAAACTAGTAATGGACACAAAACAGCCAATTGTGGAACTCCACTTGTAACCTGCCTCCATTGAGATTTAGAACCATTAATTGTAAGCCTTTGTTGCCTATCACTTAGCCAAGCTCTGATCCAACGAAGAAGCTTCCCATCTATTCCATGTGCCTTAACCTTATTTAAGAGTCGTTCGTGTGGTACTTTGTCGAATGCCTTAGTAAAGTCCAGGTATATTATATCATAATCCTGATCATTATCTGCTATCTCATAAATTTGCTATAAAAACTCAATAAATTGGTGAGACATGACCTACCCTTGGTGAATCCTGTGGAACTGAGGCTTGTATGGGGGAAGGCCGTGATGACTGCCCGTTGATCACCACCTGAAGGGTCCTTCCTTGGAGGTAATCCTTGAACAGCAGTAGTAGGTCACCCTAGATACCTTTGACGCGAAGCTTTTCAATAAGCCCCGCATGCCAGACCCTATCAAAGGCTCCAGCAATATCCAGGGCCACCACAAGTGTATCCAGGCCTTCATCTAGGGCTTCCTGCCAGTCTTTGGATAGGAGCATGAGAAGGTTGACATATTACTGCAGCCAATATTTGCTCCAGCACCTTACCCACCACAGAGAGTAAGGAGATGGGCCTGTAATTGCTGGGCTCTGACCTCGAATTTTTCTTGTGGACCCGGGAAACCCCCCACCCCGGCCCCTTTCCATTTTGAGGGCCACTTTTTTCCCCTAGGCATGACATGAATCCCGTAGAAAGGGGATTTGGGACATTTCCGGGGCGCAGTTTTTGGGGAAAAGGCCGGGGCTGCCCTTCCCCCCGGGGGCCGGTGGCTTTACAAAAAATCCACCGCACGGGATTCCCCGTTTAAAACCTGTTTTGATGTCACCCAAAAACAGAGGCGACAGTGGGGGGTCAGTTTCCTGGGTAGGTGAGATGGAGATTTTCCCCCGGGTTTCATCAACCACCCTTTTTTGGGTTTAAATAAATAAAGCGAGGAGGAGGCCTTTTTCCTTATGCTCGGGGCGGTTGATCCGTTTTCCCTGGTGAGGGGGAGGGACAGCGTCCCGGGACTAACCCCTGCTGCCCCTTTTGGACCACACTCCACCGGGGCTTATTACCAACTCCGGGCCCGCAACGTTTTTGCCTCAGGTCCTCCTGTGGTGCCCTCTTCGCCTATTTGGGGTTTATTGTCATCCGCATGAAAACCCCCTCCCGAGGGTTAGTTTTGTTTTGGGGGTGCGGGCATCGTTTTGGCCCTTTTCCCACCCCAGGCGGGAAATTTTACCCTGGGCCAATAACCCGCACGGAAACCCAAAAACCGGGGGATCCCCGGGGGTGGTGAGGAAATTCCCGGGCTGGGAAATATCTGCGGCTGGAGGCAAGGGGCTTAGAGTGGGGCCCAGGGGCCCTTTGGGCCCTTTAGAAATTCCCACCAAGGGGGGACTCCCAGCCATTTTGGTCCATGGCATGTCTTATGGGGGCCCGTCTGCTCTCTCCCAGAGCCGGGATATTGCGCGGGACAGGCGTCCTCTCCCCCCAATTTTTTGTTGACTTGTTTAAAGGGGCAAAATGATCGGGGCTCCCCCCCGGGAACCCCAGCTGTTGGCAGATGATGTTGGGTTTTGGGGGGAGGTCAGATAGCTAGGGTTCTAGCAGCCCCCCCTGTCATTTTTTAGGGAAGTACGGGTTTACCGGGGCCACCCAAAAAATGAGGGGGTTTGTCGTAGGTTTTTGCCCCCAGGGGGGAAGTTCAGGTCCCCCAAAAATTATAACGGTAAAAACACTTGTGACCCCAAAGAGCAGGGTATCGAGCCCCCTTCGGGAAAAATCCAGGGGGAAAACACCCCTTGCCTGGCCCTTTATTTTAAATTTCCCTTTACCTTTTTTAACCGTTTTTATCGATTATCCCAATATCACTTAATCTAATACGTGTAAGGGGCTAAGCTTTCGAACATTTTGCTTTTTAGATAGGGAAATTAAATACACCTGCTTTAAAACCTTTTTAGTACCGCCGTTTACGGGGCCTACAAACCGTCTATCCCCCCCTACGGGGAAAGTCCCACCCCTCGTTCCCTTTCCCAAAAAGGTCCCCGAACTTTTTTAGGGGCTTTCAGGACAGCTTTTGCCCAAGTCCGTGGTTGGCAAAAAATGTCCATCGTTCTTGGAAAACCACCTGGGCCTCCCATTTTGAAAAACTACCGCACAAAGAGGAAACAAAGATGATACAGAAGGGAAAATGAGGTCAAGGGGGACATCTTAACGTCAGTTTTAACCAGAGTTTTAAATGTTTTGCTTATGGGAAAACCCCACCAAACTTAAAAGGGGAAAACCGTATATATAATATTAATAATATATCCCACTAAAAACCCAGGCAATTTTTTCGAACGTTTTCCCTTTTTTCGAAAAATTTTGGGTTTCACAAACCCGAATTTAAAAATCAAAATTTCCCCCGGGTTTGGGCCGTACGATAACTCGGTGCCAAAACAAGCTCCAGTAAACGCCCGGCCCTCGTTAGAAACCCACCGCTACGAGCGGGTTCTTTGTTTTTTGAGGGATTTTTCTTTGTTGTGCATTATTTCGGTATTATTTTACACTTGGACCGAAACTCCCTACCGAAGATAACATTTAAAGTCACCAGGACAATTTTTTTTCCGTTTTATAGACTTTGGGGGTTGGCTTTAATTTACTTACTTTTTCTACATCCAGGTTTTCCCGGAAAGGGTTTTAGAAGGGGCTATCTGGAGAGTTGGGGTTTTTCACTGGTCAATTAGGGCTAAAAATAAAAAAATTACAAAAATATCACCAGAGTGGCGACCAACCCCAAAGGTAAAATTCGAGTGCTTTCCGCCTGTCTTTTTTCTTCCCCCCCAAAAAAAATAACGATTTAGCGAAATTTAAAAACCCGTTTTTAAAACCTTTTTCCCCAGATACAAAGCTTTAAAAACACTAAAAGCAGAGTTTAAAAATTATCCCAGTCATGATATAAACTATGTGCTTTCATTTTTCGTGGACATACACATCAGTAGGATGTTTAAATTCAATTTTTTGGCCCCCCCTGGGACATTTATTGAAGCTGGCGCCCTAAATTTTATCTACGGTACACACCGGAGTTAGTTTCTGTTACTTTTTTAAATTCAGGAAACTTTCTTTTATGAGCCCGTCGCAAACCCATTATTTGGTGGAGATAATGCCCATGTTTTTCAAAAGGGAGGCGAAGACAAAGGTTTTTTTAACGGTGGGGCGTGCCTCTCCCCTTTTCCCTTCCTTTGTGACTTTCCCTTTCGCCCTGTTTTTCCCCTTTTATTTGCGGACATTTTTTTAAAATGCGGGATTTGGGGTTTACTTGGGGGTTTTAAAGCGGGGGAAAATTGGGGCTAGGTTAGGTTTAGTGAGTAAAAAAAGGGGGGGGTTTTGGGTTAGTTTAAATCTTCTTTTGAAAAAAAGGGTTCTTTATTTTAGGGGCGGAACGGAAAAATCCTTTTTAAATATTTTTTCTTATGGAAAAATGGGTTTTGGGTTTTTGGAAAAATTTCGGTTTTGAAAAAAACTTTTAGGAACTAATTAAGCTCAAAAACCGGGGGGCATGTCTGATGTATTTTGTATATTTTATATGTATATATATATATATAATCTATATAAATTTATATATATAATTATATAAATATTATATTATAATATTATAAATATTAATATATTTTATATATAATATATATATTAAATTTTATATATATATATATAAATATTTTATATATAAAATATATATATATAAAATTTTAATTTATATAATATAAAATATATATATATATAAAATATATATATTATATATATATATATTGTCGCCAGCTCAGCTGGGGACCCCAAACCCCAAGAGATTCGACGATGCCACCCAAGGCCCTGTTTTCGAGGAGTAAAATGTGTTGCGAAAACCCCCCTTTTTTTCTTTTTTTTTTTTTCAGAGGTAAGGGCTTTTTCCCAAGTAGGGAGTTCTTGGAAGTTAGGGCCCCAAAAAGCCGGAGTGGACGTAAAAACCCAGAGAATTTCCCAGTTTTTTTCGGGAGGGGAGGTCGTTTTGGGGGGCTATCGGTTGGGCGGAAAACCTTTCCCAAGCCCACGGGGGAAAACCCCCTTTCGCGCCTTTAGGGACTTCAAGATGCCCGCACACCCCTAATTTTTACGGGGACGTGTGGTAGGGTTTTTCGGCTTGGGGAAAACCAATTTCACCCTTCGGGGCCACCGCCCAAATCATGGCACCCTCAGGGCCCTGTAAAGGGAAGCCTAGGGGTGGAAAAAGGGGTTTTTTTGGGGGAGGGGCTGCCTGCAGGAAAAAAGGGTGCAGGCAAAAGAACGATTAGCCAGCTAGCTAAGCGGGGGAACTAGCTTATTTTAAAAAAAACCCCGGCCCCCACGGGCGGGCCCAGACTGGTTGTTTGGGTTTTTTTGGGTTTGGGATTTGTTGTGATGCCGCATTTACTTTTCCCGCCCACAAAATGCACCCATCTGTTGCAAGGGGGGGGGGCGCCGGGCTTTTAGCGGCAACCGGCACCTTAAAACCTGCCGGTCGGGGGTAGCTGCGTAGAAGGGAGGCCCGGCAGTGGGGGGGGGCATGGTGCCTGGGGAAAGGGTGGGACTTTTTCCCCCTGGAAATCCCCCAGCCGGTATAGTGAAAAAAAAAACCCCCCCCTGGTAAAGGGCCTTAAAGCAATAGGGGCCCCTCACAGACATCGGCTAACCCAAGCCTTTTTTGGGTGAAGGAGGGGGACTCTACAATAAAAAATTCCCCAAAGCCCCTTACCTGTCGGGAAAAAACCAGAATGCACTCCCGGAAATTTCCTAAAAAGGGTACGCAGGGGGCCCGGGGCTGATCAGATAAAATTCGAGGGCGTGCCAAGACAAACGAAAAATCCCCAGTGGCTATCACCGGACCCCCCACCGTGGATGTCCCCTTGACCTAAGGGGGTGGGGGCCACGCTGGGGGAGGTTTGTAGTCCTCAAGCGGCCCCTCAGCGATCCCGGGGTACCATTTTTCTGGTGTCAAAAGGTGACAAATGGGGGAACTGGGCCTCACGGGTCTCGGGAAAAAGCAGTTTTTCTGCGCCTTTCTACAGTGAGAAAAAGGAGAGACGGGCCCCTGTGTCAGTGGCCGGCCCCATGTACCCCTTCGAGAGGGGTACCCCAAGGCTTAGTTTTCCCCCGGAGGCCCCCTGCGGCAACCAGAAGCACCCAACTTCACCCCAGCACCGGGGGGCTTAAATCGATCCCTGAGGAGGGCCGGGGCAGGCATTTGTACTGGCTGGGGATGGGAGGGCGACGTCCCGGCACCAAAAGGACAAGCGCGATTCGGGGAAAACCCCAAAACGCGCTTTACAGCCTCCGAGCCTCTTCCCTACACCCCCCCGGGGGTCCCCCTTTCCCAGCAGGGGGTTTGGGGCCCCTTTTTTGGGGAAAGGGGGGGGGTAGACTTTACCTAGCCTACGCGGACGGTTGATCGGGGGGCCCCGGAGTTTGCCCCCCTTTCCACTCGGGTGCCTCGTCGGGCAAATCATGAGGCCCCTCGGGATTTTCACCAGATGGGGTGCCCCCAGAGCAGCTCACCCCGGGGCGGCGACACCAACCTGGTCAGTTCGGAGGGTGGCTCCTTCCTAGGAGTTTGGGGGGGCACGACCCGCCCTCCTCGCCGGGAAAAACCCAAAGCCAAAAGGCGGGGACGGCAGGGGGTGAAAACCCCCAAGAAAGGGGTGGGGGCCCCCTGTTTTCGGGACCAACGGGGGCCCGCGGCCCGGGCCCCTTTGATAAAAGATAAGTTTTCCCCGTTTCCACTCCAGTACCTTTTAAAAACCCCTCCTCTGTGGCATCGAAAAGTCCCCCGCCCAGCTAGGGGAAGACAGGGGCAGCTGCGGGGGGGGGCGTGCCCAGGCCCCCAAAAAACACTACAGAGCTGGCCCCCTAGCTGCAGCAAAACTCTGGATGCTAGGGAAAGGCAGTGGCCCAGCATCACGATGACGTGTTGTGGGAGGGCGAAGACGGGGAGGGGGTAAAACGTCGCCAAAAGCCGCCAACTCAGCCCGGGGCCTGGGTCTGGGTAGGGAAACAGACCCACATCACCTGGAGCAAAAAGGTACGGTGGTTGAGGGGCCCCCCAACCGGCAAATATGCAGTAAGGATGGCCCGGGGGTGGCCCGGGTATCGCTCCGCACCCCGGGCACCGGGAAAGGAAGGGGGCCCACCGGGGGCAGTGTCCTGGTCCCGAGGATTTTGGAGGAAGGGGCACCCGCGAAACCCGATGGGCCCCCCACACCAGCGGGGACCAGCGGGGGGAAAAACCCCCCTCAGAGGGACAATTTGCAAAAACCCAGGTGGCGGAAAAAAATAATGGGATAGTTACTTATTGTTTTTTACTAAGGGGCCCTTAAAAGGATGTGTTTTTTTTCTTTTTTTTTTTCTTGTGATTGTAAGGGGTTGTCAGGCCGGGGACTGTTATATTTGCCCCCTTTCAATCTTTTGGGGGGGTTGTGGGGGTTTTTTGGGGTAACTAGCAACTCTCGGGCAATTTGGGTGCCCCCATGTCATATCCGCCGGGCCCAAATCTCAGTCCCCGCCTCGCCGGTTTGGTGACACTAGCGGGTGCAAAAATGTTAGGGTTGGGCAGGGCCCGGCCTTTTCGTCAAAAAATCCTACTTTCCACTAAAACCCGGGGTCAGGGGTCGGGGGGGGTTTAAACCATTCACCTTGCCCAAAAAAACCTTTCCCCTTGGGGCCGTTCCCCCATACGCGGCCCCCTCAGCCCTTCCGGCGCTATATCGACGGGGCGGGGGACGAACCCGGGATGGGCGCCCTTAGGAGTGGGGTTTTTAACCCTCCCGGGTCGCACCGTTATATTTCCCGGGGGTTTTAGGGCCGGGGGGTGGGAAAATCCCCGCGCACAGGGGGAAATAGGATGGTTTTTGAAACCGTTCGTCCTGTTCCGCTGGGATCTTTCGTGAGGGGGACCCGGGGGTCTGGGGTCCCCCACGAAATCCCCGGGTTCTCCCTGTGGTTTGCCCAGGGGCGGACTTAACTGCTTGCCCCTTTGATTTACTTGAAAGTTTTTGCCCATGGCAGGTAACCCTCGACAGTAAAGGTAACCGGGTTTGGGGGCCGGGGCCTTTTTCTGGGGGGGGGTTTTTGGAATCACAAGGCCTGCATCTTACCAGGATTCCCTTTTCCCCCTCCCTGGCGTTAGTGAGGGTACCTCAGGATCTTCGGGGGGAGGATTCCCCGGGGAGCGGTTTTTTTGGGGGGGAGGGCTCATGCCGTGGGGGGGGAATTGGGGGGGTCCTTTAATTAGGGTTTCCCCGGCCCAACGAGGGTTTTGCTTTTTTTACAAAGCGAACCCTTTCCCTTTTCCCCTTTTTTATAGGGACTTCCAAAAACCCCCCGTCCTATTTGAGGTTTAAAAAAAAATGGGGGGGGGGGGGTGCCCTTTTCCAGGGGGCTGATTCTTAGCGGGAAACGGTTGACGGGGCCCCAAACCCATGGTTTTCGGTTAGTTTTTAAAAAAACTAAAAAAGGAGAAAGGGGGGGGAAGTCAAGCCTATCTTTGCCTAGCCTAATAAATTTTTTTTTAAGGGCAAAAAGTTGTACAGCTTTTTCACTGGCCTAAAAATTTAGCATACAGCCAGGCTCACACCCCTAAAAAATTGCTGACATGAGTGGCAAAGATCCCAAAAATTTTTATTTCAAAACGAATGTCATTATTTCCTTTTTAAAAAGGAAACAAAATTTTTCAACATGAGCCATCTTTGTTTCTAGCAGAACCTTAACAGCAGGGAAAAAAAAAGGGAAACCATCAAGCGTGGAAAAGGTGACCTAGATATACAAAATTTGGGCACATGAACCCCCCCACTAATTCATCCCAAACCCTTTAAAGGTTTTACTCGGGTCTCTCAAGTTACCCTAAATGGAAAAATTTTTGTTAAACATGACAAAAATATATATTTGGAGGAATGATGCATTTATTTTCTTTTCCGTAAATTTTCATTTAAAAATTTTTTTAGAAACCCAAATTTTCTTAGCAGCTCTTAGAAATAGCTACAAAAAACCGTATTTGCCATTAATCCCAAATAAAAAGGAGAAAGAACCCTGGTTCATGGAGATCCTTTTCATTCCCCCCGTGATAGGGCTCACCGGCCTTGTGTTTTTTACTTGGGGTTTATCTTTGCAAACCCCCAAAAAACGAAGGCCCTTTTTTTTTTTTTTTTCATTTGGGATGAGGGGCACATTCGGGAAAAAGTGTGTTTATAGGGAAAAATCCATAAAGGGGGTTTTAAAATTTTTTTTATATATAAAAATTTTAACTTTAAAATTTTCGACAAAAAATAATATAAAATTTTAAGAATTGCATACAAATTTAAAAAAAACAAAATATTGAGAAATATGTTGATGTTTTTTGTCAAAAGAATAATAAAACAGTATTTGATTGAAAGGCGGGCGTAGACTAAATTTCCCCCAAGGAAAATGGGGTTAAAAAAGAAGGGGCCCCCAAAAAAATTTAAAAGGGATAGAAGCAAAAAATTTTGGACTGCCCCATATGTATTATGCGTTTTTAATATATTATATAATTTTATATATTTATATATATATATATATATTTTAAAAATTATAAAATATATATATATATATATATATATATTTAAAAAATAAAATAAGCGAAAGTGGTGTGTGTGTAGGTTTTGTGTGTGTTTGTGTGTTTTGGTGTTGTGTGGTGTGTTTTGTGTGGGTGTGTGTGTGGTGGTTTTAGGTTTTCCCCCCCCCCTTGGGGGAAACCCAAACATTGGGACAGTTTTGGGAAACCCGGTTGACCAGGGGGAAAGGTTTTTTTTTCCCAGTTATGGGAAATCAGATCACTTTTTTTATTTTTTTTTAGTAGCTATTAGCGAGAAATTTTGGAAAAAAAAAATAGGTTGCGAGGGAAAGGGGGAAACCTTTTAGGGAGGGTGGGGGTTTAAAGGGTTTAGTTGGGAAAGGGTGGGGGTGGGTAATTGGGGGTGGGGTTTATGGGGGGGGTGAATGGGTGGGGCGTGATGGGTTAGGGGGGATGGGTGATGGGTGAGGGAATAGGTGGGGGGTGATGGGTAATGGGTGAGTGAAAGGGTGGGGGGGTGATGGGGATTTGGGGGAGGAATAGGTTTGGGGGGTGATGGGTAATGGGTGAGGAAATGGGGGGGTGGTGATGGGTAATGGGGGAGTGAATGGGGTTGGGGGGGATGTGAATGGGTTGGCGTTTTTAAAACATTTTCATTTCCAATCCCCCCTGATTTTAGGAAAGTTAAAAAGGGGCTATCTGGAGGAGTCTTGGGGTTTTGGGGGGCCGAAAGGCCCCCCAAACCCAAAAGCCTTTCGCGGAGCTACCAAAAAGTCCGCCCGGAGGGGGGGGCTTTGTGGGGTAGTATTATAAACCCGTTGACTTCCAGGGGCCAAACAGTGGGGGGATCAGAGAGGGGAGAAGAAGAG
>JACEEZ010000198.1:0-47500 GCA_016584305.1 Chionoecetes opilio
GGGTTACACTTAAGGGCCCCTAGGCGCGATTCTATTTTTTGAGGCCGCGGGGGCACACAAACCAATATGCTGATTTTTTTTATGTAAAAAATACTAATTAAAAATATAATCAACGACTCTTACGGCTATGTATATACGTATGTGGAATAATATATGAATTTCTAGGATGAAAACGTTTCAGTAGAATGAGAATCCCATGCCTAGACATGAAAAGTACAGAGTAGGGACCTGTCTTATCCCAAGTTTACAAGTTTACAATTTTATTGAGAAAAGAGGGGGGAGTTTACAATAAAAGGGGGGAACAAGGGGTACGTGTACATTAGAAAGAAAAATAGAAATAAAAAGGAAAAAGTACAAAATTGTGTGGCGATCCGCTTACTTTTGTTGTTACAAAGTGGTGAAATAATTATTGCATGTCCATACAAATTTATACAATTGTTTTAAGAAGCCAAAATAATTATTTATCAAGTCATATGCATGAAACAGAAAAAAACTACTTGGGAATTGAGAAAAAAAACAAAAATACACATTGAGAAAAAACATAAATACACTTTTGTAGATGAACATAGGGGCCAATACGAAACTTTTTACTAAACTAAATACTACATCATACATAAAAAAAAAACTACATATGAGAAGAAAAAAAACACAAGGTGCATCACTATTTGTAAATGTCAAACGACAGGCAGAGTGCTTAAGAATAAAGTGCATAAAACTGCATAGTTCTGTTCATGAACAATATTCACTTTTATTATTTTCGTCCCCAACAGTATCGTCATCTGTATCGGGGAGCAAGGTCGGGCTTTTTTTCCAGCGTTATTAGGCTCCTGGGGAACCACGATGCCTCCTGTCTGCGCTTCCACGATGGAGTCCCTGCAGTCCAAGGTACTGCTCCCACCCTTTCCCGACTCTATCCTCTGCCACACGTTCGTGGTCCTCTGGTGAAGCTGGACGTTGAAGTGCTGGGAGACCGAGATGTCAGACCTTGTAAAACGGCTTGCTAACATCCCAGAGGACAAGATTAAAACCCACTCCTGGAAGCCTCTGGTGGACCCGTCAGTTCGCCGTGGCGATGACAATCGCATGACGTGTGCCTCTTCGCCGCCAGAAGCCATACTGCGCCGGGTTGTACATGTCTCCGCCCTCCAGGTGTCCACACAAGCGCCCTATGAGGACCCTCTCGAAAACCTTCCCTGGAACTCCAGAAGGGAGATTGGACGGATGCTGTTAGAGTGGGTGGAACTTCCCCAGCTTGACAATTATTCCGCATCTCCGCATCCTTGAAGCAATCAGGGAAGTAGCCCCCGAGAAAGCCGTATTCAGGACGTCCCTCAGCCGCTCAAAGGCTCGATCTGGAAGGGGGGAGAGTATGGTCGTATTACTCTGCTGCGACCCGGGCAGGGGGACTTACTGCGCCTAATGGCAGCAGTAAGTTCAGCTGTCGAATAAGGCAGTCGAGCGTTGTGGTGCCCGACAGCCTCGCCGGGTCTGCAGTCACATGGGGTGTTGTCCTGTGTAAGTAATCCTTGATATATTCTGTCACATTGTTATTATTGTCATATATGTCCTCCTCCTGAAACACATCCCTACTGCAGAGGTGTGTAGGAGTTCTTTGTCTTTATTTGTGTCTTTTTTTGTCCGTTTCTATCAACAAGGTAGCTGTCAGCTCCATTAGAGCATCCGGAGAGATGCTGTAGGTGTCTCCATAATTTCTTGGGGTCTCTGTAGTTGGGGGCTAAGCCAGCCAAGGAGCGACCCCCAGTGATTGCGCGCCCCAATCCTCTGTGCGTCATGTAATGTTTGCCTCAACACAGTAAAGCGTCTGTAGTCATCATATGTCCAACTATAGCGAGTCGCTCTGACTTTCAGCGCCCATAAATTGAATCCTGGTAAGCTGAGTCTATCGGGAAAGTCTAGGTGCGGGATCTAACTTGTACGACGTCTTGGGAACGAGTCTGGCAGTTGTCGTTTGGACCGTGTTCATCCAGGTGGTCATGGCTTCGTCAATCTCCTCGAGGCCACCTCGGGAGATTGCCAGCAGGTCGGTTATCTGTGGTGCCTCGTCGTCTTTGAATGCGTCCCAGTCAGTCCTGCGGAAGGAGAAAAATTGAGGAAGAAGAGTAGGATGGGGAAAGAGGATATGTCAATGGTGAGGGGTAGGTGATCACTAGTCGTGATGGGGCCAGGGGTGATAGTGTTTGTGCTTGGGTTGTTTAATAGCTAGTTGGTCAACTGGAGAGAGAAAATCAGATTCCAGTGGAAGGTTACTTTTAATCACAAAATATCAACTATATATAAAAAAAGGATTTAAAACAATATAATATTATATTGGTCTATGGTCAACGCGCTAATGCAGTGCGCGCTGAGTAAAGGGTGTGTGTTAAGATAGCGAGTTACATATGGTTTAATTCTTGTTACAAAAGAATACATAAAGTAAAGAGGTATAAAATTATATATGAACAATGAAACATAATTAAAATAAACAGTTATAATAGTTTGGCTGCAACACTCGTTTTCTCTGTGGAGCAGTGGTTTGTAGGGGAGACCGCTACAATACTCCCTCCTAGTGGTTTGTAGGGGAGACCGCTACAATACTCCCCTCCTAGTGACGAGGGAGGAGGAACGAGATCTTAGTGGTGGAGCGGTGCTGCTGTTGTTCTGTTGCCGATTTGATGGTAGAAATGTGAGCCTGGTCTGGGGCCAACAGATTGCCGGTTTGACTCGGTCGATGTCCACCGCGTCTTGAGCACCGTTCCTGTCAATGGTGACAGTCTTCCCGGTCCTTCTCAGGGACGAGGTAGGGGTCCTTGGTAGGGCTGCGTCAGAGGCCGGCGGACGGCATCTACGCGTATGAAGACGTGGGTGCAGGTGTGGCGGTCCTGGCTCACAAAGGTTTTCATCGGGGAAGAACGAGGCTGCACTGGCTGTAGGCTTCTCATGGCACCTTTGAGGCGGGAGGCGAAGTCTTGGGCGCTGCAAGGTGCAGGGTCGGGTGTTTGTTACCAGCAGTTCGCCTGGGAGCCTAAGGTTGGTGCCGTAAAACCAGCTCAGCCGAGGAGTGGTGCAGGTCTTCCTTCAGGGATGACCTGATGCCGAGGAGAACAATGGGGAGAGCCAGGGGCCAGTTCTCTCGTTGGGAGACTTCAGTTGGCGATGGAATCGTTCGACCATGCCGTTGGCCCTGCGGATGGTAGCTGGAAGTCCTGTAGCGGCGGATGCCGAGCAGGGTCATGACCTTGTTCCATACGTTGGCCTCGAAACTGGCCGCCACGGTCTGAGGTGAGGCTGAGTGGGACACCGAACCTGGAGACCCAGGTAGCGATGAAAGCGTGGGCGACGGTGTCCGTTGTGATGTCAGCGATGGGGGTGGCTTCGGCCCAACGTGTAAAACGATCCACACAGGTGAGGATGTAGCGATGACCGGCAGAGGGTGGCAGGGGACCGACCAGGTCAATGTGGATGTGGTCGAATCTCTCCGTGACGGGTGAGAAAGTGCCGGGCGGAGAGTGAGTGTGCCGAGTCACCTTGGAGGCTTGACAGTTGGTGCAGGTACGAGTCCAGAGTCTGATGTCCTTGTTTATACCCTCCCAGATGAAGCGGGACGTCATCAAGTGCTGTGTAGCTCGGATGCCAGGGTGAGAGAGATCGTGAAGCTGACGGAAGGCCTGGTAGCGATGTCGTTGTGGCAGGTAGGGACGGACAGCGTCTGTGGAGACGTCAGCGTAGAGAGCGACCTTGGTGCCTGGGAGCGTGAGTTTCTTCATCTTAAGCGCCGGGTTGTACTGTAGCTTGTCCAATTCGGCGTCGCCGGACTGGTCGGCAGCTATGGCGGCGTAATCAAGAGAAGAGGACGTCACAGCAGTAATGTTGCGGTAGAGGGCGTCTGCTGGAGCGTTGTCTGCACTCTTGATGTACCTGATGTCGGTGGTGAATTGAGAAACGTAGTCCAAATGGCGAAACTGCCGTGGAGTGTAGGAGTCCTTGTTTCTCAGGAAGGTAGTATAAGAGGCTTGTGGTCGGTGTAACATGGAAGCGACGGCCTTCAATGAAGTAGCGGAAACGCTTGACAGCCTTGAAGATGGCGAGAAGTTCTCGGTCGTATGCGCTGTACTTGGTTTCGGCCGTGTTGAGCTTCTGTGAGAAGAAGGCAATCGGCTTCCAGGCACTGTCGACGAGTTGTTGGAGGATGGCACCAGTCCCAGTGTCGGAGGCGTCCGTCACAATGGAAGTCTCCGCGTCAGGGGATGGGAAAGACAGCATGACTGTGTCGCGGAGGGCCTTTTTAGCTGCGAGGAAGGCAGCGTCAGCGTCCGGAGTCCAGATGAGTGTGACAGACTGACCACGCTTACAGGGCTTGATCATGGCGTAGAGTGGCTGAAGCAGGAGAGAGCAGTGTGGGATGAAGCGGTTGTAGTAATTAATCATATCCAGGAATTCTTTGAGTTTGCGCTGGGTGGACGGCTTCGGGAACTGCTGAATGGCTTCACACTTCGTATGGAGTGGAGCGATGCCTGTGGAGTTACGTGTGGCCGAGGAAGGTGAGAGAGGTGACGCCGAACTCAGACTTGCCCACATTGATCTGTAACGCCATAGTCTTGTAAGCGGGTGAGGACTTGGTGAAGGTGGTTGTCGGTGTGAGGCTTCATCTGGGCTCGCTATGAGTAGGTCGTCGATGTACGCGAAGCAGAAGGGCAAGCCTCGAAGAACCTCGTCAATGAAGCTTTGGAAGGTCCACATTCATGAGTCCAAAGGACATCCTGACGTACTCAAACAGACCGAAGGGCGTGATGATGGCGGTCTTCGGGATGTCGTCAGGGTGTACTGGAATCTGATGAAAGGTCTTTGACGAGGTCTATTGCGTGAGAAGATGTTGGAGCCGACGAGTTGGGACGAGAACTCCTGGATGTTTGGCACAGGGTATCTGTCCATCTGGGTGTGAGAGTTGAGGGCACGGTAGTCTCCACAGGGCCGTATGTCGCCGTTTTCTTGGGGACGACGTGGAGGGCTGATGACCAGTTGCTGCTGCTGGGCCGCACAATACCTTGGCGCATCAGAGACTCGAACTCGGCCTTGGCTTGACGGTAGCGTTCTGGAGCTAAGCGACGGGCCTTGGCGTGTACTGGTGGTCCTGTGGTCTCGATGTGATGCGTGACGTGGTGTTTGACGGGCAAGCTGGCTGAGTAGGGCTGAGTCAGCGTAGGGAAAGATTTAAGCAGGTCAGCGAACTGGTGGTCCTTTTGGATAACAGAGAGGTGCATGCTGTATACTGGTGCTGGTCGTGCTGTGGAGGAGATGGAGGTGAGTGGGTCAACCAACTTTTGACCCTTGACGTCCACCAAGAGGTTTGAAGTGCCTCAGGAATTCTGCTCCGAGGATTTGCTTGTGAAACGTTCCCGACGTAGAAGGTCCATTCGAAGGGACGTCGGAGGTATAGGTGTGAGTTGCAAGGTGCGCCGTGTGTAGACGGGTATCTTTTCCCGTTAGCGGCGAAGAAATGCAAGATTGGAGGTAGGGTTCGTAGATTGGCGGTCGCGAGGATAATACTGACATCGGCGCCGGTATCAATCAGGAACCTTATGTTGGAGTGTTTGTCGTGTAGGTGGAGCAGCGCTGAGGGTTGGCGAGCGGCGCACTGCACTAATACTCGCTGTTTTAGTTTGACGCCTTGTATGCGTATGGGGCGTCACACTTCGAGGCTCTGCTGCCGAACTTGTTGTGGTACCAGCAGAGTCCCGGGCTTCTCGAGCGGGGACGGTGCTGGCAGTGTTGAGGGGTGGGGAGCGGGTCGTTGGCGGTCCTGGATCTGCTGTTGAGGGCAGGTGACCTCTGCCGTGAGCTGCTTCTTGAGGGAGGTGACCTCAGTCGTGAACTGGGATACCAGCTTGGTGAGCTGAGCGAGCTGAGTGTTGTCCTGGGTCGTAACTGAGGACACTGAAGAAGCCTGTGGTGTAAGGAGGGTCGTAACTGGGGACACTGAAGAAGCCTGTGGTGTAGGGATGGTTGCCACAAAGTCGTCTGCTAACTTAGCGATGGCATCGGGGTCTAGGCTGTCCTTGACGCAGAAAAGGACGTTCTGTGTAGCAGGGGGCAAACGTTGGTAAAACAGCAGTTTGAACAACTCGGGGTCAAAAGTGCTGTATTTTTCTCCGAGTAGCTGCTTCATGCGATGCAGTAGGTCTGTAGGCTTCTCGTCACCCAACTCATCCTTGGAGCACAGCTCCTTAAGGCGGGTGGCAATAGAAGGCTGAAGTTTTGAGAGTATAACAGTCTTCAGATCTTTATAGGGCGTGGTGGAGGTGGAAGGTTTTGAAATTACGTCCGAGACTTGTGGAAGGACGTCAGGAGGCAGGAGGCTAGCAGCATGGGTGAACTGGGTGAGGCTGTTTGAGATTTTGGATGCCTTAAATCCGCACTCCAAAATAGTGAACCACATAGACGGGTTATGTGGGCAGAAAGATAGCGACCTCAGTGTCACTGCTGCTGCAGTGTGCAGGTCGTCGTTGTCAGGCATGGTGAAGTCGAGTGGTGTTGAACCGAGTGGCGAAGGCGCTGGTGTGAACGGGCCAGGGGCCACGGTGGCTCAGGGAACGAACCACAGTTAACGCAAGTGACACTGGTGTGTAAACACGTCCCATGAAGGGCACCTTGGTGGACACTAAGGCACTGAGTGTCCGGGAAGGCACTGTAATGTAACACTGTGATGCACTGAGTAATGTTGTGGTATTGTAACTGTACTGTAATGTAACACTGTGATGCACTGAGTAATGTTGTGGTATTGTAACCGTACGCCGGGGAGTCACTGCACTGAACACAGGTGGGAGCACTATTAACCCACGGAAGAGTAGAATAATCCACAGGGCGATGAGAATCCACAGGGCGGTGAGTGGCGACAGTGGAGTAAGTTACTCTAACACCGCGGGGCTGAGGGGTAGGGTTTTGACTGAGGGACGCGGGAAACCGCGCTGAGGAGCAGGGGCCGCGCAGAATGCGCATGAGGCCGTGCTGAGGACGCAGGAAGGCGTCAGAGGCTGCAGAGGCCGCGCAGAATGCGCATGAGGCCGCTGAGGATGCAGTAAGGCGTCAGAGGGCGTAGATGCCGCACAGAGTGCGCATCAGGACGGTGAAGACGCAGTAAGGCGTCTGAGGGGGCAGGGGCCGCGCTGAACGCGCATAAGGCCGTGCCGCATGACGCAAGAAGGCATCAGAGGGGGGCACAGAAGGTGCCAGGGTGGGAGGGGATAACCTTTTAGGTGGCAGCTACACATAATAGTGTAGTTTCTCCCGACCTAAGACTCAGCGAAGCGAACCCCATGATAGAGGCTAAGCTTTTTGCCTTAGGAGTGTTAGGACGAATGAGTCTAAAGACCAGGTCCTTTCACTAGGAAAATTGTGCTCTTCATATAGCATATAGCACATAGAATATAGTTAGAAGCCACCTTAAGACCATAGCTACACTCCGGGGTCACCAATTGTTGTGCTTGGGTGTTTAATAGCTAGTTGGTCAACTGGAGAGAGAAAATCAGATTCCAGTGGAAGGTTACTTTTAATCAAAATATCAACATATTAATAAAAAGGATTTAAAAAAATAAATATTATATTGGGTCTTGGGTCAACGCGCAAATGCAGTGCGCGCTGAGTAAAGGGTGTGTGTTAAAATACGATTAAATGGTTTAATTTTTGTTAAAAAAGAATACATAAGAAAAGGGGATAAAATTATTATGAAAAATGAAACAATTAAAAAAAAAGTTATAATATTTTTGGGCTGCAACCCACTTTTTCCCCTCTGTGGAGCAGTGGTTTGGGGAGCCGCTAAATACCCCCCTCCTAGTGGTTTGTAGGGGAGCCGCTACAAAGGAAATGGAGATTATTGGTCGCGTCAAAAAAGTAAAATGTCTGTGAGGTCGCCCCAAAAACCAAAAAAATGGGAAAAAAGGGTCCTATGTGTTTGCAGTATTTTGTCTAAATTACCCTATCGGGTCACGGCCCAACCTGATTTGTTGTCGGTGTCCCATGTTGTGGTCTTGCATTAAGGTCACCAGCGAAAAAAGACGAAAGGGAATTTCAATCATAAAGGGGCCTTCGAGGGGGTTTAGCGTTATGGGATGTCTAGCAAGAATCGTCCCACCCCGGCTATGTCGACTTTAAAAGCGATGGCCCCCCATCACTGGCCTCGTTTTTAGAGTTCTTGGATTCGGTAGCCTAATTTTTTTTCTTTTTTGTCTCCCCACCCCGGCTGTTGATCAGTATAAAGTCGGGTTTAGCTGTCTGTAATGTTGGTTTTAAACATAATTTCAATGTTTATGAAAGGACTTGTGTTGTAGGGATCGTATCTGATCATTTAGTCGTCTTTTTTTCGTCCATGTTTTGTCTACTCCCCTTTTTTGTTTTGAGGTTTCAAGGAACCTTAACTGAAGGGGGTTTTTTCTCAAAGGGCCCTTTGAATATATCGCGGCCACGAAACGAGGAGCTCAGACAGGTTTTTGACGGGGGGTCACGGACAAAACTCAAACCCAGGTTGTCCCCCAGGGGCCCTTTTGGTTTCTTTTAATCCCTCTTAATGCGTCTGTGATGCATTGTGGTTTCATCCTCTGGCCAGGGTCCCTGTCCCGCTTCAACGGGTAGCGGACAAAGGGGTCGGGTGCTGAGCTCCTGGGGGACATCATGTGGGGTTTTAAACCGGCTCCGGGTCAACGACATCCCGTATCTTCCCCCTGGGTGTCCTCAACGTCCCTATCAACATCAGGGGAAAGGGGCCTGTACCGCCAAAGGGCGGGTTGGGGGGAGGGGATCTGGAGGCAGTCTCAGGGCCCGGGGGCAGGGGCGACGACAAAGCGCCGGCACCACCCGCCCGGTTCTTGAGAATGTCACTGATGGCAGTGGTTTCCGCGTGCGATAAAATGACGATAAAGATAAAAGATATTATCGCTGAGGTCAAAACCTTTTTTTCTTTATGTTTTTGCAAAGTTTTCTAATTATCGCTCATTCACTTTCCGCTATNCTGAAGTTTGAAGTAAACAGTCTTCAGATCTTTATAGGCGGGTGGAGGTGGAGGTTTTGAAATACTCGAGACTTGTGGAAGGAGTCAGGAGGCAGAGGCAGCAGCTGGGTGAACTGGTGAGGCTGTTGAGATTTTGGATGCCTTAAATCCGCACTCCAAATAGTGAACCACATAGACGGGTTATGTGGCAGAAAGATAGCGACCTCAGTGTCATGCTGCTGCAGTGTGCAGGTCGTCGTTGTCAGGCATGGTGAAGTCGAGTGGTGTTGAACCGAGTGGCGAAGGCGCTGGTGTGAACGGGCCAGGGGCCACGGTGGCTCAGGGAACGAACCACAGTTAACGCAAGTGACACTGGTGTGTAAACACGTCCCATGAAGGGCACCTTGGTGGACACTAAGGCACTGAGTGTCCGGGAAGGCACTGTAATGTAACACTGTGATGCACTGAGTAATGTTGTGGTATTGTAACTGTACTGTAATGTAACACTGTGATGCACTGAGTAATGTTGTGGTATTGTAACCGTACGCCGGGGAGTCACTGCACTGAACACAGGTGGGAGCACTATTAACCCACGGAAGAGTAGAATAATCCACAGGGCGATGAGTAATCCACAGGGCGGTGAGTGGCGACCGTGGAGTAAGTTACTCTAACACCGCGGGGCTGAGGGGTAGGGTTTTGACTGAGGACGCGGGAAACCGCGCTGAGGGAGCAGGGGCCGCGCAGAATGCGCATGAGGCCGTGCTGAGGACGCAGGAAGGCGTCAGAGGCTGCAGAGGCCGCGCAGAATGCGCATGAGGCCGCTGAGGATGCAGTAAGGCGTCAGAGGGCGTAGATGCCGCACAGAGTGCGCATCAGGACGGTGAAGACGCAGTAAGGCGTCTGAGGGGGCAGGGGCCGCGCTGAACGCGCATAAGGCCGTGCCGATGACGCAAGAAGGCATCAGAGGGGGGCACAGAAGGTGCCAGGGTGGGAGGGGATAACCTTTTAGGTGGCAGCTACACATAATAGTGTAGTTTCTCCCGACCTAAGACTCAGCGAAGCGAACCCCATGATAGAGGCTAAGCTTTTTGCCTTAGGAGTGTTAGGACGAATGAGTCTAAAGACCCAGGTCCTTTCACTAGGAAAATTGTGCTCTTCATATAGCATATAGCACATAGAATATAGTTAGAAGCCACCTTAAGACCATAGCTACACTCCGGGGTCACCAATTGTTGTGCTTGGGTGTTTAATAGCTAGTTGGTCAACTGGAGAGAGAAAATCAGATTCCAGTGGAAGGTTACTTTTAATCACAAAATATCAACATATATATATAAAAAGGATTTAAACAATAAATATTATATTGGTCTATGGTCAACGCGCTAATGCAGTGCGCGCTGAGTAAAGGGTGTGTGTTAAGATAGCGAGTTACATATGGTTTAATTCTTGTTACAAAAGAATACATAAAGTAAAGAGGTATAAAATTATATATGAACAATGAAACATAATTAAAATAAAAGTTATAATAGTTTGGGCTGCAACCACACGTTTTCTCTGTGGAGCAGTGGTTTGTAGGGGAGACCGCTACAATACTCCCCTCCTAGTGGTTTGTAGGGGAGACCGCTACAATAGTGTAATGGAGATTATTGGTCGCGTCGAAAAGTACAATGTCATGTGAGGTCGCACCGCGAAAACCATAAAAAGTAGGAAAAAATGGTCCTATGTGTTTTGCAGTATGTTGTCTAAATTAGCCTATCGGGTCACGGCCAACCTGATTTGTTGTCGTGTGTCCCAGTGTTGTGGGTCTTGCATTAAGGTCACCAGCGAAGAAGACGAAGGAAGTTGCAATCAGTAAGGGTCCTTCGAGGGTGTCAGCAGTTATGGAGAGTGTCTCAGACAAGAAGTCGTCATCCACCCTGAGTCTATGTCGACGTTTAACAGCGATGGCCACTCCATCACTGGCCTCGTTGTTAGAGTTACGTTGGTAGGTCAGGTAGCCTGGAATTTTTTGTCTTTTGTCGTCTCCTAGCCCTTGGCTGTTGATCAGTATAATGTCAGGGTTGAGCTGTCTGTAAGTGTTGGTTAAGTCATACTTACGAATGTCTCATGAAAGGACATTGTGTTGTAGGACTCGTAGTCTGATCATTTAGTCGTCTTTTTGCGTCTCATCGTTCGTCTACTCCTCTCATTTCGTTGTGAGGTTTCAAGGAACCTTAACTGAAGGGGTTCGTTCTCAAGGCCTTCGAATATATCGTCGGCCACAGAAACGAGGAGCTCAGACAGGTTGTGACGGGGATCACGGACAAAACTCAGAACCCTAGGGTTGTCCGAGGGAGCCCTGTTGTGGCTTATCTTGTACTGATCCCTCTTAATGCCGTCTGTGATGCATTGGTGGTTATCATCCTCTGGCCAGTGGTCCGTGTCCCGCTTCATGACGGATATGCGGACAAGGGCGTCGGGTGCTGTAGCTCCTGGGGGATCATCAGTGTGGGTTTAAGCCGGCTCCGGGTCAACGACATCCACGTCATCTTCCTCCTGGGTGTCCTCAACGTCCCTATCAACATCAGGAGAGGGCCTGTACGCGCCAACGGGCGGGTCTGGGGAGGAGGAGGATGCTGGAGGCAGGTCTGCAGGGCCTGGGTCGTCAGCGGGCGACGACAAAGCGCCGGCACCACCCGCCAGGTTCTTGAGAATGTCAGCTGATGGCAGTGGTTGCCGCGTGCGATAAAATGAGCGATAAACGATAAACGATAATTATCGCTGAGGTCAAACCTTTTATCGTTTATCGTTTATCGCAAAGTTTTCTAAAATTATCGCATTCACTTACCGCTAGTCCCAAAAATGAGGAACGATAAACGATAAATTCAAAGACGACTTTTGTAAAAATTAGAAAATGTGCACGGCGGCAATAGTCACAACAGCCCGCCTGACGTTTTCAGACCTGAAAAACCTCATATGAGAGCTGCCAAGTGTGTGTGTGTGTGTGTAGCTGGCCAATCACAGCTGCAGTGCGCCAGTCAGGGTTGCCAATCTTGGTACTAAAGTGCCAGATTTGGTACTATTGGTAGTATCAAGTACGACTTTACCATTTTCTGGTACTAATCTGTGAGGTGCATATCTAGAAGAAATTGAAGAACTTAATAAATTAGATAGATTAAATGAAGAGGTGGCAACAACATTTGTACAGTTAACCACTGGTCAACATTTTTCAACTCGTGTTGCCCAAGAAGTTGACCGCCAGAACGCGTTAGACCAACATTTGTATGATTTGTTGAATTGGTGACGTAGCCGTGACGTTTAAATATTTTTTGTTACGTTTTCTGTAGCTCTGGTACTATTTGGTAGTTTGATTTTGGTACACTCACAAAATCTTGATTGGCAACCGTGGCGCCAGTCTCGCTGGAGTTCTCGAGTTAGGAGGGTGTGTGCGCTCTATCCCATGCACCGTCTTCTCACTGCCAAGAGTCTGGCAATATGTTATTGTCGCGATCAAGCTCAGCAATGTCAGTGGGGAGTGAGAGCAGCGACACCCTCATGTCTCCACGAACCTTCCGCCCCTCCAGCAGCCAGGGCATGAGGGAGGACAACAGCGACAAGCACCTGGGCAAGGGCTGCAAGCAGGAGGACTTTGATGAGGTAATGTAAATACTAAATAATAAATACAAATACAAATAGTAAATCAAAGAACGTACGAAGAAGAAGAACGTAGTTACACAGACACACAGACAGACAGACAGACAGTACGAAAATTTATATATAGATTTTATTGCATTTTTTGTGAAAAAACTTAGAAAAATTCTTGGACGTTGGTACCCTCAGGGGTGACTAAAGATAGCTAAAGCTTGGTGAGTGGTGCTTTAATCGTCCCATTCCGGTTTTAAATGAAAGAAGAGAGCATAAGACATATTTTCATCTGACATATTTCTTTTCTTGTAGTTTTTGAGAAAAGAACAAAAAATGAAAGCTTCACTTTCTCTATTAGGTTACTTCAAACCCTTAAAGCTAAGCATACTTTAACTATGCCATGATTTGTTACAGGCGCGCTTCGGCCAAGGGCTGTTGTCCCCGCACGCGGGGTATTTTTGACAATACTTTTTGTGTTTTTACAGGTTAACATTTCCCTCAAGCCATTTGAGAAGTTGTTCAAGCTGCACAAAATTGAAGATCCAAGGCCCAAGCTTGGTCATTCTGACAGGATGGTTTTCAATTGCCTGGCCATCTGCAAGCTGTGTGAAGGTTATGGAATGAAGAAGACCTACATCAAGTTCCAGTCAGACAGCAAGGGGAACCTCAGAACCCATCTAAAGGGCAAGATGCACCGTGGTCATAAGACTGCCCAGCTGCTGGATGAGTTTGACGACATCAAAAAGGCGACCAGCAAGAAGGGCCACAGGCTCAACGTGCGGGAGAAGGACACCAGCCGCCAGCTCTCCTTCAGGCAAGCCCAGGAGATGTCCAGACACTTCACCCAGGACAAGGGTCGGCAGGCCTGGGTCAAGTGGTTCACCACCCTCTGCATTGCACCAAGCATCTCTGCCCATCCAGCGACTCGCGAAATGATGAAGGTCTTCAGGCCAGAGTTCAACCTGCCCTCCCACACGGCTATGAAGAACACAATTGACGACCAGGCGAGAAAGGCCAAGAAGGAGCTGATGTCCATCCTGAAGGAGGCCAGATATGTTGCCACCACAGCTGACAGCTGGAGTGCACACCATCGCGCATTCCTGGGTTGCACTGTGCATTGGATTGATGCAGAAACTTTGCGCAGAAAGCATGGCACGCTCGCCTGCAAGGAGCTAAAGTCCAACCAGACAAAGGAGCTCCTGGCAAACGAGATCTACAAGATCAACAGTGAGTTTGGCATCACCAGGAAGATCGTCGCCACTACAACTGACAATGGTGCCAACTACTGTGCTGCATTTGCGCATTTTGGCGACAACCAAGATGATCCGCTTGCTGTCGCGCCAGAACACGAGGATCCTGATGGTGGCGATGTCGCCATTGTCAGTGTTCATGATCTGCTGGAGGAAGAGGTGGAGGATGAGGCAGAGGACCTTCCCAAGCTGCCCACACAGAGGAGATGTGCTGCTCACACACTCAACCTGCTGGCGACAACAGACGTCTCCAAAGTGGTGGGATGGAACTATGGAACAGGCAGGCAGGCCAGGCAGCCGTTTACCAAGGCCGCCGCCAAGGCCCAGGGCCTCTGGAACCTGCACAACAGGTCCTCTGTGGTGGCCAACAAGATCAGGGATGTGGTGGGCAGAAAGCTGAATACACCCTGCCCAACTAGGTGAGCATAATCTAATTTTGTTTCAGATTTCTATTTTTTTTCTAATAACAATTCTTAAATAACAAAAACTCACACAATTTCAAAACAATTCAAAATTAACATAATATTATTGAAACACAACATTTTTTATTTGTAGGTGGAATACCTTGTATGACGCGACAGAGTGCCTCCTGAAGACGGCGCTCAAGGACCCAGAGACCATCGAGGCCATAAACGAGGTCATGAAGAGCGAGGCAGCTGGGAAGAGGGCAGCAGCCCCTGTCTTCACTGAGGAGGACAAGGAGATTCTGCAGGAGTACTGCAAGGTGATGAAGCCTGTCGCCATCTGCCTGGACAGGCTGCAGGCTGAGGTCAACGCCTACATGGGGATCCTCCTGCCCTACCTGATGCTCCTCAAGAGAGACCTACAGGCCATCAAGAGGGAGGGCGAGTTGCGCTATGCTGACCCCCTGGTGGATGCCTTGTTAGAGCAGGATGGCACTGTCCATGGGTTTAACAACAGGTATGTTGCATCATTTCAAAGTAAAATATTTAATGGGTATATAAATAAAAAAATCAGTTGTATCTTATATTTGAAAACTAAAATTTCAAATTGCGTCTTTTTTGCGACAGATTCATGCACCTCTTTGCTGATGAGGACCTCCTGATGGCCACCTTGACCCACCCCAACCATGGCCCCTTCATGTTGAAGCATGTGGCCCCTGCCCTTGAAGAAGACATCAAGGAGAGGCTCATCAGGGAGATCGTCACCTCCATCACACCTGACCCTCTCCCCTCCAGCCAGAGCCAGGACATGGTGACAGAAAAGCCTAAGGAAGCCAGCGACGACCCATTTGCCTTCCTGGAGAGCCCCACTGTCATGGAGGAGGATGGGTCCAACATTGGGGAGCTCATCAAGAAGGAGGTGGACACCTGGGGCAGGAGCAAGGTGGCAGAGGTGAAGCCTGGGCAATTCCCCAGCATGCACAGGAGAAGTGGATCTCGCTGTTCATCAAGTACAACACGGCCTTGCCCAGCTCTGCTGCCGTGGAGCGCATGTTCAGCACTGCTGGTGACGTCCTCAGGCCCAAGCGTGCAAGCATGACCAGCGACAGGTTTGAGAAGCTGGTCTTCACCAAGGGAAACATGCAGCTCCTGGATGCTGTCTTGAGGAGGGAGAGGAGGGAGGGAGAGTGTGACTCAGAGAGAGAGACTGATGTGGAATAGAACTTGTAGGCCATAGACTGGTTCTAGTGACAGTTTTTGTTTAGTTTAATTAATTTTCACTGTGGAAAAATAGTTTGTATGCTTTTTTTAATATTTCAACTAAATAAAGGCACTTATCATTTATCGCTTTTGTTATCGCAAGTTAAATTTTTTTATCGCTCATCGTTTATCGTTTATCGCTTACCGCAGGTTGGGTTTTGAAATTTTTATCGTTTATTGTTTATCGCATGTTGGGGAAAAAATTATCGTTTTATCGTTATCGCAAGTTGAAAAAAAAGTTATCGCGGCAACCATTGGCTGATGGAGGGTTGGGTGGCAACTTTACGTCAGAAAGGCAGTTGAGTGCAAGGCTCTCAGACAGGGCCTTCTGCGAACGATCCTGTCGTGCGCAGTTAACAAGGTTTAGTGCGTGAAAACAGTATATTCGTCGTTGTCCCACGGCCAGCAACACGGAACGGAAGTTACGGTGCATATATAATACATCAGTCTGCATTTTGTCTGCCTTTTTTGACTCCATTTCTTCCACTACTTCGTTGCCACTCGTCACCAAACACGTGTTGATCAGTGCTCTTTGTGAACGCCAGTCATGCAACATTCTTAAGTAGACTAGACTAGATTACATAATAACATAACAACCAGAATGAGAGAGAGAGAGAGAGAGAGAGAGAGAGAGAGAGAGAGAGAGAGAGAGGAGAGAGAGAGGAGAGAAGAGAGAGAGAGAGAGAGGAGACGAAGACCGAGAGAGAGAGAGAAGAGAGAGAGAGAGAGAGAGAGAAGCAAAAAAAAATTATATTTCGACTTATGAATGGCAACAACGTACAGTACATGTACCATTTTCAAAGGCACGGTTGTTGGCTTGGCTGGTTATCGCTATTACTGTACGTACACATACAACTCCACTCCTCCACCAACTCCGTCGCCACCCAAGCCGTCATCACCAAAACCTCTACAGCATTGCGACGCAAAATCACAACCCTGATCGCTCTGATATACCATTAATTTCGCACGACCACCTTCAGGCAGGCAGTCTGTGGTATCATTCTCGCAGCCACGACCTCTCCACCACCTTCACCTCTACCACCACCACCACCACCGACGGTACAAAACATTAAAGCTCCACCAATCCCCTAAAACAAACCTTCCATACCCAACTCTTGTGTTTTATGTGAATGTTGTATAATGGAGCCACATTTTGAGTGTATATGTACAAAATCATTAATGATAAGGGTAGTATTTTCCTAGCTTCTGTCTACAGACCACCTAAAGGAAACACGTCACATTTTCTTAATACTCTGAATTTATTATTTGATTTCATTGGACGGTAAACATTTTCTGATATACATTTTTTGGGAGATTGGAATTTAGATTTGCTCAACACAAATTATCCAAGTGTCATAGATTTTAAGAAAATAATGTACTCCCATAGATGCTTTCCACTCACAACCAGGCCAACAAGAGTAACTAAAAATAGTGCTACTTTAATAGATCATATTTGGACCTCTAATACACAAAATATTATAGAAAATTGCATTATCTACACAGATGTTACTGACCATTTTCCAATTTACTCCTACTGTAAGGCAATGAATGTCCAAGACCACATGGTATTTGTTAACAAGCGATGCTTTTCTGATACAAACATTAACTTATTCATAAGGGATATAGCAGATACATGTTGGATTCAGATCTTAGATATAAATGACCCATATGAGGCTTTTGATCAATTTTACAGTCTATATGTTGATATACGTATTTAAATCATGTTTTTCATTAAGAAAGACTAAAATTACTAGTAAATATAATAAAAGTCTTCATATCACTATTGGGCTAAAAAATAGCATAAAGAATAGCGTAGACTGGAAAAGTTAGCGTCTAATTGGCCCTTAACTTATGGACCAATATACAAGAAATACAGAAACAAACTAGTATCACTCCTGCGTAATGCAAAGGCAAAAAAAAATCAAGACTAACTCAAATTTAATCAGGGAAATATCAAGTCTACTTGGAAAATAATAAATCACTTGCTCAACAGGAGAGATTCCAATAACAACTCCATGGAAGTAAAGCTAAAAAACAACTGTGATAATGCAGCAACAGTCTTCAATAATAATTTCTTATAAAAATCTGAAACTTTATCTCAAAATGATAATGGACAAAAAATATAGCACTCATAAAAAATATATAATAACCCAATGTAATGTTCTCATTATCTCTATCCAGCCACTACAGCTGAAGTTCAAAATTACATGAAGACTTAAAAATAATACAGCAGCGGGATATGACGATCTACCACCACATCTACTCCAATACACTGCACAGTACGTTGATGCTGCACTTATTCATATTAACCTGTGTTTTAAACAAGGCTGTTTCCCAACTAAACTAAAAATAGCAGAAGTCAAACCTATATATAAATCTGGTGCAAAACATGATGAAAATAATTACAGACCGATATCTATTCTGCCTTCTATTAGCAAAGTATTTGAAAAAGCAATTGTAACAAGACTTACTGGATTTTTAGAACATTTTTATTTGTTATGTGAAATCCAATTTGGTTTCCGTAAAAATATGTCAACGGAAAAAGCTATATTAAAATTCATAACTGAGGTGCATACGAATCTGGAAAACAAGTTTAATGTTGTCGGTATATTTTTTTATTTGAGCAAAGCATTTATATATCTTATGAATATTGCTAGATATCCTCGAAAATATTGGTATCAGAGGAATAACGCTAAAATTACACTCTAGCAATTGTCAGATAGAAAACAGGCTGTGTACTGTAATAACAATCAATCTACACTGGAAAACACTGGCAGAGGAGTCCCACAAGGATCAATTTTAGGATCTTTATTGTTTTTAATATACATTAATGATATTTCTAACGCAAGTGATAAATTCAGTTATGTTTTATTTGCAGATGACACTAATCTCATCATTTCAGACAAAACATAAGTTCAGTTGCATGTAAAAGTAAATACAGAGTTGGAGAAAATATCACGATGGGCTTTGGCGAACAGATTAGTTATTAACCTGAAAAAGACTAATTTTATGCTATTCCAAAGTCGTTCTGTTACCAATAACTTTAAACCAGTTTTCTTGAGAGGATGTGAAATAGAGCGAGTGTCTTATATACAATTTTGGGGTGTTTTTATTGACAAAATTTTGAATTGCAAACATCATATTATTACATACGTCTGTGTTTAAATCTGTCAAAAATATGTGGAATTATAAAAATAATTAGACACGACCTAACGATTGAGGCATTACAAAGCATCATTATTGTTTTGGTTATCCTTACATTATATATGTGATGTATCTGGGATGTCTACTTGACCTACAATTATAAAAGATGTTTTTGTGTCTCAAAAAGAAACTTATCAGAACAATAAGCTTAGTGTAAATATGGTTCTACTGATGTATTATCAATGATTTAAGGTTGCCTGAAATTTGATCTGTGAGGAAATACTTTGTGTCAGTCATTATTTTAATGACAAAATAACTCAGACCACATAGCAACAATTTACAGTTTTCCACACAGTCATAGTACAAGGGGAAATATTATTGATTTGATTTTTCCTCAAGCACGTACACAACTGTATAAATAATCCTTACACCGTATTGGGCCACAATGCTGGAATACGGTGCCGATTGACTTAAAAGACAATTACTAGTTTGAATACATTCAGAGTTAAAATAAAAAATCATCTATACCAGCAAATAGGCGTTCACACCTAGGTGTGAAACGTGTTCGAGTTCGTATTCCGTTCAGTTCTAGAGTAAAATTATTATCAAATAGCTAAACAAACAAGACAATTTTTCGTCATGGTCAGGCAATTGTAGGGTATAGGGTAACAATAGTTTAGAAAAGTCTGTTTAAAAGTGTAGGTAACAATATATTTTTGCAAATTTCTTCAATTTTATCTTAACAAAATGATTCCTCGTTACAGTCAGCTGTACAAACTTAGCAGGGTTTTCTAAAACCAAATGGTCAGATGGTCATGGTGATCTGGTCTTTAAAGTTTAAGGTGATCCTCTAGTAGCCTTGGGATGTTACATGCCTGGCTCATGTGAAAAAGTCTTGCAGTAGTAGCAACCAGGGTCCCCTCACATGTGCAGACCCCTAGTTAACTTGAACATGATCAACTCTTGAAAGTGTTCTGAAAGACAAAGAAAATAGTGTAAATGTCAAATACAACAAATCAATTATAGAAACAGTGTACCTGTAGTTAAAACATTATCATCATAGCCATTAAAATCGGGCCACAGATATGTGTTTGCCTGTTGACTTGATCCTCTGTCAGTCCTTCCATCTCCAGGTAGCATGTCTTGATTTTCCTAAAATGAGACTGTAATACCCAGGAAGCCCTGATAATAAAGAATCTTCTTTATTATCAGGGTTTCCCAGTGGTACCCATGAGGTTCCTGTTTTACCACCGTTAGGTTTTGATCAGACCTCTCGATAGGAATGATGGTTCTGCCTTAATGTGGCCTTAAGAACCAACTTATTCTTACCCCTACCAGTTAATTTTAGGTTGGGAAATTTGCCCTGCAATTTCCTAAGCTAACTTAACCTAACTGGATGCTATCAATATAGGAATTTAAGTGTAATTCCCTGAATTTCAGTTTACAAGTTACTAATACAAAAATACATATCTTTCATTTCTCCCAATTAACCTCAATTTTTCTAAATTTCCTAAAACAATCATCTGCTCAAACTCGTGGTCTTCAATCAGTTTTTCATCAGATTCCTCCTCAGTTGGTCTTGTCGGCGTCTTATTCTAAATCTATCTCTTCTGAAGATGCCAAAGAATCTTTCCCCATTGGGGAAAGGCAAAAATGCCAGGTTCTGGAACGTTTTACAGGGCTAATTGCAGTGTATGCCAGGCCAGGAAATATTCCAGTGGTCCAAGATTCACTAAAACTTTATTCAGGGTTGTGCCTTGACTTTTATGAATGGATATTGCATATGCAGGAAGGGGGGAGCATTATCCTCATGCAAGTCGTTTTCTCTTCAAACCATGTTCTTGTGATAGGTGTAATAGGGACACATTTTTTCCAGGTCCGTGAGATATGAGGGACCCTTGTATTGTGGGGAAAGGGGACAAATGACAGCATCGGGGGACAGAAGGAGGTCCACTCTTGTATAATATGTATCAACAGTGCCCCTGGCGCCATTTGTCAGGCAGCTTCACTCCACAAATTAGTGCTGACAACCATGACTTCCATACCTTTGCAGACTAACAGGTCTTTTTGGCAGGCCTCCATCTTGATTTGAGGACAAACTGCTATTTGCAGCTACCGCACAGTTGGATGTGCTTTAACAGGAGCTATGGGGGTTTTTAAGTGCTTTCATTATTTTTTAAAGTTGTGCTCTTGAGATCTGCATTGTAGGCGCAAACCATTATGGCACTCATTTGGGAAAACCTCCCTCTCCATCTGGAGAGAAGTTTGGGGCCCTTCAAAACCCTTGGCCTGAGCTTTTCCCATTCTTGTTCTCCAAAATTACCATCAGCAAGGCGAGTTTATGTCTCGAAAGTCTTTCTGTTCGTCTCCTTGCTGCTCATGATTTGGTCAAGCACCACTGTCTTTTTAAAAAAGTCTGAAGAGAGATATTGCCGTGGTGATGAGTACACTGGTTCCATTACTTTTTCTGGTGGCATGTAGAGAGGAGTATCAAGGACAGGTGCCAATTGAGCAAGTCCCCCATTAAAAATGAGTGAAACACCACCAAACTGTTGACTGTTTTTCCTTTTTCCTCACACAGCCTCTTGTGCATTGTATAAACCCTATAGAGGCCCATCTTGATTTGTCATCGATGGCCAGTAGTTCAACACCTTCAAATCTATGCTGCAATTCTTGAAGTGCATCCCCATGCAAATCTGGATATCTTTGGTGTTGTTATTGTTCACTGGGAATTTCAACAGGGAATGGAGTGTCACGCCTTGGATCAGAAAAGCTGCTGAACCCGGGTTTGGGGGAGCTCTGACCCAGGAAAAGGTCCCCAGCATTTTCTTTTATGTACTTTGATATGCAATTGAGCAAATAGCCCTTTCTACAGCCAGCTCTTCCAGATATGTTTAAGTAAAGGGGTTCCGTAGTTACTTTGTTTTGTACCTTTTCAAGAACCCAACTTGTCACTTGAAACACTTGAAACACTTGAAACACTTTATTATACTTATATAGGTCATACATATAAGTAAAAAAATTGTATTTTATAATAAACATATATAAGCAGCTCATTAGAAGCTAATAAAAAGCTTTTAGGCAGATTTTTTTGTAAATTTAGTCACAGTTTTATCAAGGTAGTAAAAATTACAAAATTGAGCCCAGTCCATCCTTAAATTATAAGAGTGCCAGTAACATGCGATGCTGGCACCTAACCCTAACACCAATTTGTAAATATATAGTTAATTTCATAAATGATAATATCTTATTATACTAGGCACCATGTTTTAAATCACCTTAATTTCATAATTTGGAAACACCATAATTTTAAATTGTATCAGGAAGATAAAGGAGGAGACAGTGATAGTGATAGTTAGTATTGAGATAATATATGTTTTTTATATTGTGTTTTAAATGCATGGATAGTGAGTGGGTAATGACTTTATATTCTCAGGTACATTGTTCCATATTTTAGGACCAGTATAGGCAATTGAGTGTTGAAAAATTGTCAGTGTGTGTTGAGGTATTCTTAGGTTTTCACGTGTGCGGGTAGGATAATTGTGTTGTGGTAACAGTAGTGGTATATTATCTGTACTGAATGATTTATACATGAATGTTGCAATTTGTAACTTATTAAGGTCAAGGAGTTTTAGCATGTTCATAGTCTTAAAAAGAGGTTGTGTATGCTCAAAGTAACCACTATTTGTAATGATTCTTATGATTTTCTTTTGAGTAATAAGAAGGGGAAGCAAGTGAGTAGGATACGTATTACACCAGATGGAAGCACAGTATTGTAAATGTGGTAATACATGGGCATTATATAATATCTTTAAAACATCATTTGGCACGAGATCTCTCACTTGAAGTAATAGAGAGACAATTCTCGATAATTTGAGGACTAATTCAGATATGTGTTGTTTAAACGTCATTGTCTCATCAAAGGTTACCCCTAATAATTTATGTTGTTTTGTTCTTTGTATTGTAGAAGTATCGTACTTTAAAGGGGGCAATGATTTTACTGGTTTATTGGTAAATAACATATAGTGGGTTTTATCTAAGTTGATTGTTAATCTATTACTGACACACCATTGATGGAAGAATTTGAGGTCACTGTTAGCTGTTTCTATTAGAGTTTCAGGATTCTCTCCACTGATGTAAAAAGTTGAATCATCGGCAAAAAGTATTGATTTTAGATTTGGAAATAATTGGGGGAGATCATTTATGTATATTAGAAAAAGTACTGGACCGAGTACACTACCCTGGGGAACTCCATAACGTATTAATGTGGGTGTTGATAAGTGATTTGAGAATGTTGTGGATTGCGTTCTGTTGGTAAGATAGTCTTTAAACCAATTTTTTATGACACCCCGGATACCATAGTGTTCTAGCTTTTGAAGTAATATATCATGTTTGACTGTGTCAAAAGCCTTTGAAAAATCGACATAAATGCTGAGATGAGAATGTTGTAAATCTAGAGTAGAGTAAATTTTTTCAGTAAATTCATTAAGAGCGTCAAAGGTATTCAGGCCTTGTCGAAAACCAAATTGTTTATTTGTTAGACAAATAACTAATAATTGTTTTGTCACAATGTCGTACAGAATTTGCTGTTTCCCATTTAAGTTTTCAAAGCTGCAGTTGGCATCACCGTCACTACTTTCAATGTGAGATTGTCTTTTTGTTTGGTCCAACCACCCTTTAATCTCTTTCAAAGAAGAATCAATATGCCCAATGTCTGAGCATCATCCCAACTTATGGTGCTGCAAGCTGCAATCAAGTCGGCATCAGAGTATTGTACATCAGCATTTGCTTGCCTGTTGGCATGCTTATCAAAATTTTCATTATCTGGGGCATAACAAGCCATCCAGTCATCCTGCACATCATTTTCTGGGGCTTGATCTACCTCAACAAAGAGCTCATCAAGAGTATCTTCCTCTTGGCGAGGTGTGGTTTCACCTTCAGATAGGACCACTTGGCTCCTTTCAAATTCTTCTTTGACTGGAGCGGGACAAAAAGGAGAGTTTTTTACAAAGTCTCTGAGCTCCTCCTCTGAGGATTCAAACCCATTTCCTATACTATCAAAGTAGCAGCCAGGTTTGTCCTGAAGAAGTATCCATTTGCAGTATTCTTCGTACCTTGAATTGCCTTTATGAACAATGTGCCTGTGGGTGGGAATAAAAACTAGGAAAACATTTGAGCTTTTTGCAATTTTCCATTTTTTTGTGAACTGAGATAGGTCCTTTATTTTGCTCAAATTTGCAGTTTTTGGCGTTTTGTGAAAAAGTGGGGGCGAATTTTGAAAAAAAACATTCCTAAAGGTTACCTTAATTTTTTAAATAGCTTTCCAACGGTATGCATTGATTTTCTGTAGCACGAATAGAAACCGAGATGCGCAGCTTTTTCCGGAAAAAAATTCACCCCCTAACCCTCACTGAATTGATCTGTCTGTAGTAAAGTGTTCTCGTTCGGCGCAATAATTATAATTTACAATCCCGCCACCATCATCATCATCACAACAGACTACCCATTCCACACTCCTTCCCTTCACACTCCACCTCTTTGTTAAGGACTACGAGAGGGAGGGAGGAAAATAAGGAGATGGAAAGAAGGAAAAGGGAAAAGAGAACGGCCTAAGTAGATACCTTGTAGGAGGAGGAGGAGGATTACAAAGGATTACAAAGGAAACACAAACAGCAGCAGACCGACAGGTCCTTACAAGGCTGTTTGCTTTAACAACACTACACTAACTAGATAATAAGAGAGAAAGGATAGGAAAGGAGAAGGCTATTCCCCACCCACCCATCCCTCCAGCCGAAGCTAGCCGGAAATTAAGTGATACCATGCAGTATAGAAAAACTGCATGGAATTTGTGAGGAAAGTTGAAAGCTGTAATCTATGGCTAACTACTACTAGTTTGTGGGGGTAGGCTTAGTGCTTGATAGATTGGTCATGTTATGTGTGTTTTGTAATGGTGTGAACACAGTGTGGAGGTTCAAGGGTGGTGCGGCAGCCTTGCCTGGCGCTTTCTTGGGAGGCAGCAGTCAATCAGGCCCCAGCTCCGTTCAATCCACTGCGGTAGTGCACTTTCAAAGAAGGACGTCGTACACTTTGATGCCTCCTGCAGCAGTGACCCCTGGTACATAAATCCCGATGGTGATCACTAACTATCAGGGCCCTTACTGAACCACAACCCGTCACAGGTCAAAAGTTGTAGTAGTAACCGTTTACTCGGGGCTGTCTGAGACGTGTGGGAGGGGTTGTGTAGACGCGACTCGCAATCATTTTACGCAATGAGAGTAAGTATCAGAGGCCCGCGAGATAAATTTATTATTCCAAGATAAACAGTGACAACCGGGGATTTGATATGAAATATTTATCGAGGCGATTTTTAAATTATTCTATTGTATTTGAGTTTACTACGTCTGAGGGCAGCCCATTCCATACGTTTACAACACGGTTTGTGAAGAAGTACTTTGCTTCGTTCGTTACAAACCGTTTCCTGCTTATTTTAAATCCGTTGTTTCTAGTTGAGCTTGACCGGTCTAGCGTGAAAAGATTTTCTGGGACTACGTTCGTAATTCCATTGAAGATTTTAAAGACTTCGATGAGGTCACCTCTTATCCTTCGTTTTGTTAGTGGGAATAAGTTAAGTTCTTTGAACCGATTTTCGTACGATTTATTACGCAATCTAGGTATCATTTTGGTTACTCTGCGCTGTATTTTTTCTAGTTTATCTATGTCCTTTTTATAATAAGGTGACCAGAACTGCACACAGTATTCTAGATGGGGGCGAAAGCGAGTTAAAAAGAGTGAGTATAACTTTTTCAGATTTGAAACTGAAAGTTCGTCCAATAAAGCCAACCAATTTATTTGCAGTTTTTACTACCTCTATAATTTGGTTATTCGGTTTGAGATCTTTCGAGATTATAACGCCTAAATCTTTTTCTTTATCAACACTTGTTAGTTGGAAATCGTTCATCACGTAACTTTCATGAGGGTTGTTATTACCGATATGTAGTACATGGCATTTGTCAAGGTTGAAATTAATTTGCCATGTTTTTGACCATTCTGTTAGCGTGTTTAAGTCGTTTTGTATGAGTTGGCGCTGAGATTCTGTACAGGCTATGTTTGTGATTTTCGTGTCATCAGCAAATTTCGATATCCTGCATGTGATTCCCTCGTCAATGTCATTTATGTATATTAAGAACAGGATAGGTCCGAGAACTGATCCTTGAGGAACACCACTATTTACACTGGTCCAGTCAGAAGAATTTCCATTTATTACCACCCTTTGTTTACGATCTGACAGCCAGTTTTCTATCCAATTTGAAAGATGGCCTGTTATACCATGAGCTTTTACTTTGCTAATGAGACGCTTATGAGGAACTTTGTCGAACGCTTTTTGAAAATCGAGGTAAACTACGTCTACTGCCCTCGTGTTGTCGTACATTTTAAATACACTATTGTAAAAATCAAGTAAGTTTGAGAGGCATGAGCGTTTATTTCTGAATCCATGCTGCGAATCTTTGATTATGTCATTTTCTTCTAAGAACTTAACGATTTTGTCTCTTATGATGGATTCCATTAATTTTCCAGCAACTGATGTTAAACTGGTTGGGCGATAGTTTCCGGGCTGCGACTTGCTTCCTTTTTTAAATATGGGTGTGACATTTGCTAGCTTCCATTCGCACGGTACATTTCCGGTGAGTAAAGACTTATTAAATAAGATGGAAAGTGGTTTTACTATTTCGTTCTTTGCTTCTTTTAATATGCGTGGCGAAATTTTGTCAGGACCGGGAGCTTTGTTAATTTTCATGTTATTTATCGCGAGCAAAATGTCACATTCCTGAAAGGTTAATGAGCTGAGGCAAGTACCTTTGTTCTGGGTTTTCGGGGTGGGTAGATTTTACGTGTTTTCTACTGTGAAGACTGGTGCAAAAAAGTTATTTAGAGTATCCGCCATAGATACTTCATTTTCTGTGTGTTCGCCATTTTCCATTTCCAACGGCCCTATGGTTGAAGTCATTATTTTTTTCTTTTTTAACATAGCTGTAGAATTCTTTAGGGTTTGATTTGCTCATTTCGGCAATACGTACTTCAAAATTTTCTTGCTCTGCTTAATGAGTTTTTTCGTATTTCGTCTAATTCTGTCGTAGTCGCGTTTGTCGTCTTCATTTTGTGTTTCTTTGTGTTTTTCATATGCACGCTTTTTAGCTGCAAGGCTGTCCTTGATTTCGCGGGTCCACCATTTCGGTTTAATGTTTTGAAAAGATCGCCTATATCGCATCGGTATTGAGAAGAAGGAGGAGGAGGAGGAGGAGGAGGAAGAGGAAGAGGAAGAGGAAGAGGAAGAGGAAGAGGAGGAGGAGGAGGACCCTGACGAAGGCGAGGCAGGAGAGGCAGCCTGTTCGGGGAGTCAAATATTTGCACTCCAAACAAAGCAAGGCCACAACGCTCCCACCCGAAGGTGCTAAGTGGATAATGCAAGGCACGGGAGAGGGGGAGATGGGGCCTGCAATGCAAGACAGGGGGAAGGGCGGGGAGAGGTACTGCAGGTGCAGTTACCGGAGACCTGGCACGAGGAGAAGGAAGAGGAAGCAAGGTGTGGTAATGCATTATCATCATTTGTAATGGTGGCAAAAATAATGCTAGTACTAACAATATATCAAAACCAAACTCAATTAAAACATTTATTACAGTCACTGTAATAATGATAATAATAACAATTGCAATACTAAAGAAAATAACACTGCAAAAATAATTACTCAATGCATCGAGCATTCCCGTTCCTCCTCCTTTTCCCCTCAGGTCACCACACAGGCCCTCCCCCACTTTCTCCTCCCATGCAAACAGTCTCCTGCCCCTCCTTCCAGACAGCAAAGCGAGAAAGAGACTCTTAAGAAAGCAGAAAAAATGTCTTTGTAATGCTTATGTTGTCTGTCGCAAAGAGAGAGAGAGAGAGAGAGAGAGAGAGAGAGAGAGAGAGAGAGAGAGAGAGAGAGAGAGAGAGAGAGAGAGAGAGAGAGAGAGAGAGAGAGAGAGAGAGAGAGAGAGAGAGAGAGAGAGAGAGAGAGAGAGAGAGAGAGAGAGAATTAGGAACGAATTTAGGGTAAAGGGGACAGGAGGGAAGTGGAAAGAGAGGGGAGAGGAATAAGGGATGCGGGGAAAACAAAGGTGGAAGGAAGGAAACAGTAGGAGAAAAAGGGAGGTGTTGTGTTGTTGTTGTGACATCTGACAAGTCCCTTTTGGTGACGCCTTGATTGTTGTTGTTAAAGAGGAGAAAGACGAGGAGGAGGCAACACTCTTTTGAAGGAGGGGCAAGTGTGTCGAGAAAGGAAAGAAGGTTACAATGTAGATAAGGAGGAGTGGTAAGAGAGATAAGAGAAGAGTAAAAGAAAAAAGGACGAGGTCATGGAGGATAAGGAGGGAAAAGCGGAAAGGAAGGAAGAAGAGTATGTCTGGAAGAACGAAGAATGAACCAAACTTAGAAAAATGTGAAGAATAAAGATAATAATAAATTATTGTAATTGCAATAATGATACTTAAGATAATAATGATATTATTAATAATAATATTAATAAAAATAATAATGATAATGTGTGGACATACTGACAGTTGTAAAAACAGGACGTGTCTACTTCATCACCTGTTTTCAATAATGATAATAACAAAAATGATAGTAATAACAAAAGATACGAAAATTAAATAAACATATGACGGACAAAAAATAAGGAATATCTATAGCAAATCACACACACACGCGTCATTGGGATCGGCTTCATTTGGATTATGCGGGACCTTTCATGGGTAAGATGTTTTTAGTAATCATTGACGCGCATTCCAAGTGCATGAATGTGCAGTTGTGCATGTACTAGTTCAGCAACATTTGAGAAGTTACGAATAACGTTTGCAACTCATGCAATATCAGTAGCTGTGGTAACTGACAATGTCCTAACCTTACTAACAGTGATTTTGAAATTTCATGAAATTTCATGGCATTTCACATGTGAAAACTGCCCATTACCACGCAGCCTCGAACGGGTTAGCAGAGAGAGCTGTGCCTTCAAACCCTTCCAAGCCTTCCAAGCTGCCATGAAACGACTGGCGGGAAGCTTTGTGGGAACTAAAGTGTCTAGATTTTTGTTTAAGTATATAATTACTCTTCAAACGACAACATGTACTTCACTTGCGGAACGTCGGTTGAGGTCGCATTTGGATCTACTTCGCTCTGACTTAGATACCAAGGTGGAGATCAGGCAGCTCAAACAGAAAGCAGGTCATGACCGGGCAGCCAAGGATCGCTCCTTCGAAGTGGGGGATATGGTTTATGTGTAACTTATTGTCTGGTCCGCAGTGGCTTCTCGGGATTATCACGCAGCGCCACGGGGCCGGTGTCGTTTTGAGTGATTCTGCAGGACGGTCGGCTGGTACGGCGGCATCAGGACCACGTCCGGGGGAGGTTTGCTGTTTCGGGAAGAATGGATGCTCGCGTCATTGGGGACGCGGCGGCGGCGGCGGCGGCTGCAGCGATACCAGTGTTGTAGTCAAGACCAGACCCTCCGAGTCCAAGACCATGACCAAGACCAGACCCTTCGAGACCAAGACCAAGACCAGACCTTCCGAGACCAAGACCAGCCCTCCGAGACCAAGACCAAGACCCTCCTAGACCAAGACCAAGACCAGACCCTCCGAAACAAACCAAGACCAAGAACAGGCAAATAAAATACTTTTTATATATATGACTATTATTTGAATGTTATTGGTCTGTACTGCGTAAATTCTAAATTGTATTGTCCTGTCTTGTTTGTAAGGAATGGGTTTTTATTTTTTTCTCATACATGTACCTTTGAATACAACGGACCTAATTAAATTATCCATATAGTCTTAGGGATCAAATGCAAAAATAATAAAAAATGTGAACCAAACTGTTATATGCTAAACCTTTGTCCATGCAGTTTATACCCTATACATGTGATGGGTTAGCTGCTGTAAAAAGAAGAATAAAGAAGGCAAATAGGCAAAGTATATTCAAACAAATACAGTTTACTACTAGTTACATTTGCAAATTTTCTTACATTTTACAGTTTACTCGGTCGTTAACTCGTTACATTTTGCAATACGTGATTATGTGGCAATTGCATTTTAAAAACATTAGGATTTCTAACATCTTCGATGAATGCTGCGAACGGTGAGGGCGCATGATGATACCGCCCCTGCTAAAGATGCGCTCCACTGGAGCGCTCGTAGCTGGGACGGAGAGGACCTACATAGCAAGATAAGATACTTTGATCCTATCTAGACACTTTGCAAGTACCAACTACAAGGTTATTGACTATACAAAGCGCCACCACGCCAGAACGAACTTGGTGGACTCGAACCGCTGACCGAATGCAGGGACTCTGCACGCGAATCCGTGACTCTACCAACCGCGCCACCCTGGCGGGTTACCTTCATAGCAAGCATGAAGACAAGTGGATAGCGCTCTTGAGAAGCAAGCCAAATAGAGATAGGATCGGCTTTGCCTCCAGGCTCGCACTCTGTCTCTAAGTACCGTTAAACTGGGCCCGCGTGCTCTCTTTCTCCGCGCTCTTCGAACACTTCCTAATTGTCCGGTACTTGGCTAGCAGACGAGGCTATTACGACGTGGTGGCTGTCCATTCGCATCTTCCTCACTAGATGTCCCTGTGCTCCATGCCGTTTCTTGCTCTCCTTCCTCTAACTGTGACCCATCGGCATCGCCTGCCACCTTATCGACCTCTGAGATGACATACTCTGTGAGGTCAAATATTTCTGCTTTCATTGCTTCGTTGGCCTGAAGAAACATACATAGGAAAATAACAATTTTTGTGGTTACGTTTTCCAAGCGAGCTAGCTAAACCTATGGTGTACGTGTATGAAGGTTACGGAGATTGCATAGGCCTACACATATATGAACTACACGGAGGTGAACAGAGCTGCAAACATGCGTGCGTGCAAACGGAGATTATCACTGCGAGAATGGCCACGTCATGCATGTTCTCACGACTCGCACGCACTCTATCAGCGCTCGCAGGGCTCAGCTCATGCATCATCACCGTAGAGCTAGTCAGGCAGTATCTATAGACAGTACAACGCTGTATGGCACGCCATGAATCAAAACAGACATGATTTTTCTCCGTGTATGATAATAAATTCCGACCTTCCCCACGCCGTGATGCAGTTTTTAATCCTGGTCTCGACCTGGTCTCGAGCCAAACTCCGAGACCAGAAGCTTCGAGACCAAAATCAAGACCAAGACCACACCAAGCGAGACCAGGACCAAGACCAAGACCACATCAAACTGGTCTCGAGACCGGTCTCGAGACCAAGACCAGTCTCGAGACCTACAACACTGGGCGATACCCTGGGAGGAGGATTTACGTATACGAGAGGCTACCCGGGCAACTGATGCAGCCACGACCTTGGATGAACGAGCAAGTCATAAATAACCTCACAAAACAGCATAGGAAAGTATATGAGTCAGCCTACTTAACAAACTACTTCTATAATAATATAAGCGAAAGTGTGTGTGTGTGTGTGTGTGTGTCCGCTCCAGGTGCCGCCCCCTGTGGCGAATCCCCTCATATGGCACAGTTTTGGAACCGGCTCGAGCAGGGGAAGGTTTTAAGCCCACTTATGAGATGATCCGATCACTTTTTTTTTTCGTTTGTTTTTTAGCAGCCTATTAGCGAGAATTGTGAAAAAAAAGTGGGTTGCGAGAATTGAGGAAACCTTGATGTAGGGTGATGGATAATGGGTGAGTGAATGGGTGGGGTGATGGGTAATGGGTGTGGGGTGATGGGTGAGTGAATGGGTGGGGGGTGATGGGTGATGGGTGAGGGAATAGATGGGGGGTGATGGTTAATGGGGGAGTGAACGGGTGTGTGGTGATGGATAATGGGTGAGTTAATGGGTGGGGGGGTAATGGGTGAGTGAATGGGTGGGGGGTGATGGGTAATGGGTGAGTGAATGGGTTGGGGGTGATGTGAATAGGTTGGCGTTAATACATACATTTCTACATCCATGATTTCAGGAAAGCTAGAAGGGGCTATCTGGAGAGTCTGTGTTTGGTGGGCCTTTGGCCCACCAAACACAGGTGGTGGGCCCACCAATAGCCCTCCGCAGGAGCTAGCCAAAAAGTCCGCCCGGAGGGCGGCTTTGCGGCTAGTAACAAATATAGCCCTCATCCAATCCCAAGCGTTCGGAAGAAGGGAGTGAGGGGGCCCCTTGTCGCCAACTTACCGTGCGGAGAGTAGAGAGAGAGAAAAAAATAACGAAGGGACAGGAAGAGGACCAGAGGGGATGGTGTAATTTGGTGAACTGCTCCCTCAGGACTTCCTCCTCCTCTACCTACCCCACCTCCTCTCCCTTTTCCCTCCTTGTTTCCCTCCCTATTTACTGTATCTGGCGACTACATATATTTTGGTCAAGTTTGTTCTCTGATTTTGGTTACGTGATTCTCTCTCTCTCTCTCTCTCTCTCTCTCTCTCTCTCTCTCTCTCTCTCTCTCTCTCTCTCTCTCTCTGGAACTGTAGTATTTCAAATAAAAATACTAGGGGGGATATACAAAACAAGGGGAGGGGGTTATTATACAAAATAAAGGGAGTTCTTGGAGAACCCTATTTTCAGTAAAAAAAATAAAGTATATCTATAGTCTTTCTATTTCATCAAGTCACTTCAGATGTGGCCGTCTGAAGCGTATGACCGCTAGCTGTGTCATACCCCCGCCACCTACTATAAACCAAAGCCCAGAGAGAATTCTCCCTTAGCCTTGCTATAAATCATACTCCTCTCTCACCCGATCTCTCTCCCTCCTTCCCTCTCTCCTCTTCCTCTCCTCCCTTTTAAAGGTCCTCTATTTGCCTTCTCTTCTAAGAAATGTTTATTTACGTTGTAAATAATTTCCTTGGCTTGGCTGGGGAGAACACGTGAGTGAGTAGTAGAGGAAGCTTCCATGGTGGATGACCTCGAATGAATGAATCACCGCAGCCCGCAGGGTTGGGCCTGAAGCGGTGACCTGTGGCAAAGCCGTCTGTATGAAGCCGTCTCTATGTAGAAAGCCTGCGTCTGGGAGGCGAAATGGACGCCTCATCAGACGTCATCATCAGAGTCGGCTCCACAAGTCAGTAGGCGCCGAGCTTTCAGCGAGTGAGGACGTACGTACGTCCTTACTCGCTGAAAGCTCGCAAGAAATGTTTGTTCTATAATATTATCAAATAAAAAACCGTAAAACACACTAAAGAAATGCCATTATGAGACTCTCAAGAAATATGCATGAACTTAAACTCTTCGCTATTTAATATTTTGCTCGAAAACATTTTACATGGAGAATATCAATAGAAGCGGAATTTAATTAACTTTTCATTGATACATTTCGTTTTCTGATAAATGAATTAGAACCATACATAAATTAGCTTTAACTAAATAAATAACATCATCAATCGGGAAAAATTACCCGATTTCATGATCGTTTTAGTTAGTTAACGCTAATTTATGCATGCTAGAAATTCATTTATCAGTAAACGAAATATATCAATGGAAGGCTAATTAAATTCCGCTTCTATTGATATTCTCCATGTAAAATGTTTTTGAGCAAAATATTAAATGGCGAAGATGTTTAAGTTCATGCATATTTCTTGAGAGTCTCATAATGGCATTTCTTTAGTGTGTTTTACGGTTTTGTATTCGATAATATTATAGAACAAACATTTCCGAAGATAACAGTATATCTTTTATACTGATAAACATATATTAGGTAGGAAATTACCCGATTTCATGATGTTATGTATTTAGTTAACGCTAATTTATGCATGCTGCTAATTCATTTATCAGAAAACAAAATACATCAGTGGAAAGCTAACTACATTCCGCTTCTATTGATATTCTCCATGTAAAATGTTTTCGAGCAAAATATTAAATGGCGAAGAGTTTAAGTTCATGCATATTTCTTGAGAGTCTCATAATGGCATTTCTTTAGTGTGTTTTACGGGTTTTTATTTGGTGATATTAAAGAACAACCATTTCCGAAGATAACAGTATATCTTTTATACTGATAAACATATATTAGCTAGGTAAACTTATCATCTCGGTGGCCTCGTACAGACTCCGTCCGTGACGTCATCAATCTCAGGCGCAGGCTTTTACATATAGACGGCTTTTTTTGTTTTTTACATACAGACGGCTTTGCCTGTGGTCACCCTACTTGACAACGTCGCACAAGCAACTCTGTCACAACTTATAGGGATGTGTACAAACTCATTGTTTTGTCCTCAGAAAACTAATCGTTCGTAGAATGATATGGTCTTATCATATCAAATGTACACAAAGTATTTAAAACTCATTTAGAAGTAGTTAATAGTTAACAATCTGAGAGAGAGAGAGAGAGAGAGAGAGAGAGGGTAGCGGAGATGATGTGGCATATCCGCTAATCCCGCCAGCCACATCTAAAGTGACTTGATGAAATACAAAGACTATAATATATAGTGTTGATACTATCAGCATCTTTATTTTATTAATCTTTATTTGAAAAGTTTAATACATAAAGATACTAATAGTATCGACACTAGTTATACTTTTTTTGGACTAAAAATAAGGGAAATCTGATAAAGAGAGAGAGAGAGAGAGAGAGAGAGAGAGAGAGAGAGAGAGAGAGAGAGAGGAGAGAGAGAGAGAGAAGTAATCGCCTGGTCAATGGGGCCCTAACGATGGGGAACCTCGTTACCAGCGCGAGACCCACGACAATTGGCGGGGGTGGGGAAGGGGATGGGGAAAGGAAGGGGAGGAGGGGGATGGTGGGGGAGGGACTTGTGTGATTGTGACGCTGATGGTGGTGGTGGTGTATAAGGAGGGTGTACGGTGAGGGGAGGGGATGTGGAGAAGAGAAGGAAAGTACATATATGCAAGATTAACTAACTATCTTTTTCTGAAAGTGTATTGATCTAGCATATATGGAGGCCAAGAATGGACGCGTAGGTGGTGAAGATGGAGAAGGAAAATACAGAAGGAAAGGAAAGGGAAGAGGGGGAGAGGGAGGAGTGTTAATGTGTGGCAGGTTTGAGGGGAAAGAAAGGCAAAAAGGAGGAAAGCAAGATGGAGGAAAGAGGGAGGAGGTGAGAAGGAGGATATGAAGGATGAAGGATAATAAGGATAAAGAAGGAAAAGCGCTCATGCCTCTCCTCAAAGACACTTCATTCCTCCACCACTTTTTTCCCTTTCTCTTTTCCTCCTACATTTCTCTCTTATGCTTTTTCTCTTCTTTCTTATTTATCTTAATATCTACTTTCACTTGTCTACTCATGCTTCTGACTCTTCTCACCAACACTTTATCATCCTACTCCTCTTCCTACTCTTTCCTCCAGAAGACAAGCTTTACCTTCTCATGAAAATAATATATCCTTTATAAAACAGATTTTTTCTATAAAAAAGAACAGCATCACCCCTCTCTCTCTCTCTCTCTCTCTCTCTCTCCTCTCTCTCTCTCTCTCTCTCTCTCTCTCTCTCTCTCTCTCTCTCTCTCTCTCTCTCTCTCTCTCTCTCTCTCTCTCTCTCTCTCTCTTCTCTCTCTCCTCTCCCCTCTCTCTCTCTCTCTCTCTCTCTCTCTCTTCTCTCTCTCTCTCTCTCTCTCTCTCTCTCTCTCTCTCTCTCTCTCTCTCTCTCTCTCTCTCTCTCTCTCTCTCTCTCTCTCTCTCTCTCTCCACACGTCAACCAACCACGGATGATGGATGACGCACTCCCTGCAAGGTGATGAAATACCACCTCCTTCATCTCCCTCCTCCTTCCCCTCCCTCATCTCTTCCTCCTTCATCACCTTCTTACTGCTCCAAATTTTCCAGGCCTCTCTCTCCCCTCCATATTTTTTTTTCCTTCCCTCCGTTGCCTTATTTTCCTTTATTTATGCCCATGTTCTCGTTTCATCTTGATCGTCTTTTTATAAATAGAACTTTAAACATCACATGTATTTCCCTCGCAATTTTATTCATGTCTTCCTCATTTCAGGTTACTATTCTCTTTCTTGTATCCTCTCATCCTTTTTTTCTCAATTTTTTTTCATAATTTTTTTTGTGTTCGTAGCTTTTGATGTTTTTACTGGTGTACTGTACTCCAACAACCACTTTCAACCTCTTTATTTCCACTCCTCCTTTCACCCCTTCAACAACCTCTCGACACTGTGGCTCTTAAATCATTTGAGATTCATTTGAGTCTTGAAACGGACCTCTCCCACGAGCAGTTAGTGACCATTAAGCTATGAAATAGCCGCAAAATTACTTCCACATTAGAGAAGGCCATCTAAAAATGTTCCTTGCATATGATTTGATAAAGGTCTGTATGAGACAGAGAAGGAGTGCTCTTTCGTAGGCCTATCGCCTACGCCAGAGGTGTCCAAACTACGGCCCGCGGGCCAATTGCGGCCCGCTGTCCATTTTTAATTGGCCCGCAGTAAATTTTTAAAAATGTAATGAAATAATTTTATGTCCCAAAATTAATTGTGAATGAATTGAGAGGGACGCTAAAATTATTCCTTTTGGCGTGGCGGGAAGAATTAAACAAGATAACAGGTGGAGGTGAGGAGGAAGAGGTGAACAGAGAGATGGAAGGAGAGGGAGATGTGGACGAGAGAAAATAGTAAATGAGTTGTGGAGAAGGAGGAGACGGTGATAGGAGAGACGCGAACATTACGTTTCGCAAAACTGCTAGACAAGGACATGACGCCCACGAGGAAGGCGGGTGGAAACAGCCGGCCTTGGATAGACAGCGAGCAGCGTTCGTAAGGAGCACACACGCGCACCAGCCTCTCTCGGTTTTCCTCTTTGAGTCAAGCGCCTGGTTGGGGGTGTTGGACTTAATTTTGACTTATCCATGCCCTTATTCTGGTTGTGGAAGAGAGAAGGTGTGCAGGAGTGTTAGGGAGTGACTCCTGTCTCTCCCACAGTTATTTGAAGTGGGACTGGTTGTGGCGTAGTAATCTGGCTTTTCGCTCCCCAGTCAGACATACATACAGACTGACACCCACACACAGGCAAGCACACATTACGGGTTGTCTGACTGGTCTTTGGAGTGGAAGCCGAGTTAGGATATTGTTGTTAGAGAGCCGTGTTTTGTTTAAAATGCTACTCTTTGTTCGAGGCTCGACAGAGAGAGGATTGTAAGTTAGGTAACGGACGTATTTGTTTAACTTTACTGCCGCCTCGCTGGGCCGGAACAAAATGGCGGAACCAAAGAAACGCAAGATAGCGAGTGAGTGCAGAAAATTTCAGAGACGATGAGAAAATGTATACTTTTTCATAGAAATGAATTCATAAAAACTCATTAATGGAAAGCTGTGATCTTGTCTGTATTTTTTAAGCAATTTCAATTATCAACGATTATTTACCTACATTTGATTTGACTTTGCTAACTTTACTATATCACCTCGCCTTTACTGAGTGGCCCGACCCTTCGTATATTTTCCGCATGTGGCCCTCTGTGAAAAAAGTTTGGACACCCCTGGCCTACGCCTTTAAGATCGTTACTAATGATGCGACCTAAATCCCTTTCCTGCTGTACTTCAGTTAACGACTTATTTTGCATTTGATAGTTATATTTGAAGTTATCGTTACCTATATGCATTACTTTACAGTTATAGCCATTTATTGCTCCAATCCGATAGTTTATTTAGATCACGTTGTATGAGTTCACAGTTTTATCTAGTATATGCTTTACCGCCAAATTTAGGTATTTTATATACAAATCCGCAGTCTACAGTTTGTGCGGATAATCACTGCGCGCCTCCGAAAAGGGAATGTTTACACGTATGACGCACCATGTTTATAACAAAATAATGTAGAATATCAACACTTACAATTGTAGTTAGTATTTCGTTGCGTAGCCCTTCCTCTTGATGACCCTTTGAAGGCGACGTGGTACGCTTGACAGCAAAGATTTTGAAGAAACTCAGGCTTAAATTCTTCCCAACACTTTCGGAGCTCCATTTCAAGCTTGGGGAGTGTAGAGGTGTCACGTGAGCGGAGTTTGCCTTTAATGATGGCCCAAAGATTTTCTATGGGTGATATATCGGGAGATTTACCTGACCAGTCATCTATTCTCCCAATCTTGCAGTCATCAAGCACTGTATCACATCTCGAGCTGTGTGGCAGGATGCTCCATCCTGTTGGAAAATCTGTGCTTGTGTCTTTTCAAAGCAGGCCTCCAGGTGGTCATTTAAAAGATCAAAATACACCACTTTGTTAACAGTTGTGTTCTTTGGGAAAATAACTAAGTTCCCAATACCATGAAAAGAAAAGCAACCCCACACCATTAAACTGGGAGGGTGTTTTGTGGTCTTTCGTGTGTAGCGAGGCTCGGTGGGGTCTGAGCCGGGGCGACGGTACACTTTTGCTGGTCCTCCTCCACTCACACAAAATGTGCTTTCGTCACTCCACAGCACAGCCCGCCACTTGTCGAGAGGCCAATCTTTGTATTTCTTTGCAAAGTGAAGCCTTTTCTTCCTTTGGCAGTCATTTATCAGTGGCTTATGCCGCGCCCGGTAACACCTGTAGCCAAGGTCACGTTTCAAAGTTTCCTGTACAGTACGAAGCGACACATTACCAAGAAGAGTATGATTTTCCTCCTTCAGTTCTCTGGCTGTAAGGCTAGGATTGGCATCAAGCTGTCGCCTTAACACGCTCCTGGTTCTATTACACGTTTTTTTTTTGTTTCCCAGGTTGTTTTTTTGGGAGCGGGAGATTCACCTCTCCGCCAGCCTTAAATCGGCGGATCAAATTTTGCACTGTTCTAAGCTTTAGTCCTTTAAGCTTGCAAATTTCCTTATTATTGATCCCAGCCTTGTAAAGATCAATGATTGCTTGAATCGTTGTGCCATCCGTATGTTTTCCACCCATTATGTAATCCAGCAAAAACAGGCAAAAACACGGGATGTAGGGGAACGCTGCAGGCTATAAGTTCAAAATCATGCAAACTGTCAACCGCCTATGAAGGGAGGAGAGGGAGGGAAACCCTCCCTCCCACACACCGGTGAGTGTGCAAGATGATGTACGTCGCTGTCAGACATACGATTCATGCCTTCTGCATTTTTTTATAGCTTGGAAAGCAACTTTAAATCTGCGCGGTAAATTTCGATGAACGGATTCTGGCGCAAAGATCATCCACGCAAGCCTGTAGATCATTGATATATATCAGGAAAAGAGTTGGACCCAAGACCGAGCCCTGAGGCACCCCACTAGTAACATCTAACCAATCTGATGCCTCGCCATTGATTACTAGACGTTGCTTGCGGTTTGAAAGCCAATCACCAAACCATGAACATAATTGCTCTCCTAGACCATGCGCTCTTAACGTGGTCAATAATCGCGTATGGGGAACTGTATCGAAGGCTTTCTGAAAATCAAGGTATATTATATCCGAGGGAACTTTAGCGTCCCAGTTTGAATAAATGACATCGAGTAAGTTAGTTAAGCAAGATCTCTTATTTCGAAAACAATTCTGAGAGTTTAGTATTAAATTATTTTCGTCAAGATAGGACACTATTCTATCCCGCAATATTTTCTCAAATACTTTAACAATCACAGAAGTTAGACCAAAGACTACTGTATACTGGACTTGCTACTAATTTTGGGCTATTTCCAGTGGAGGCTACAGTCGGCGCAAAAAAACTTAGGACGCCAACAAACTTAGGACGGAAATAACGTCCTTAGCTTTTTTGCCATTTTTGTTGGAAGTGATTGAATTTTTTTACGTTTTTTGTATATCTGGCACTGCATTAGTGTGTCTGCTGTAGATTCTTTGCTGCTGCCAGCTCTGTATCTTCCAAGTCATCATAGGAAAAGGTTGTTGAGTTTGGTTCTCCAACCTTCCTACACCCCCATTCGCCCCTCCATCTTCTACCGCCTCCTCCAGGTATACTAATGCATTATGCCGGGCAAATCTCTATCCATTGTGAAGAAGACACATATAGTAACCTTGTATCGAAGTGGGAAAACCATTGGCCAGATAGCGAGGGAGATGTGTGTTTCCAAACATACCGTCTCGGTGTGGTGCAGGCGGGCGCAAGATGGTGAGTTAGAGACTGTTTTGGCGAGGAAGAAAGGGTCAGGGCGACCAAGAAAAACTTCAAAGAAGACGGATCAACTGCTCAAAATGATTGTTGATGTCAACTATCCTATGTAGTTTGGCGATTTTTGACATTTTCGAACACCACCCCCATTTCCCTTCCTATGGTTTATCAGTATAAATGATATACCGTTATCTTCGTAAATGTTTGTTCTATGATATTATCAAATAAAAAACTGTAAAATACACTAAAGAAATGCCATTATGAGAGAGTGAAGAAATATGCATGAACATAATATTCACTTAAACTCTTCGCCATTTAATATTTTGCGAAAATACATTATACATTAAACATATCAATAGAAGCGGGATTTAATTAGCTTTCCATTGATATATTTCGTTTTCTGATAAATGAATTAGAACCATACATAAATTAGCGTTAAGTTAATAAATAATCTCATCAATCGGGAAAATTACCAGATTGATGATGTTATTTATTTAGTTAACGGTACTTTATGCATGGTTTTAATTCATTTATCAGAAAACGAAATATATCAATGGAAAGCTAATACAATTCCGCTTCTATTGATATGTTGCATGTAAAAAGTCTCCACGCAAAATATTAAATGGCGAAGAGTGTAAGTGAATATTGAGTTCATGCATATTTCTTCAGTCTCATAATGGCATTTCTTTAGTATATTTTACAGTTTTTTACTTGATAATATTATAGAACAATCATTTACGAAGATAACATTGTATCATTTATACTGATAAACTATGGTCTACTGTATTCCTGGAACACTTTTTTTCTTGCCGATCCGATTGATGATGTTATTTTTTTAGTTAACGCTAATTTATGCATGGTGGTAATTAATTTATCAGAAAACTAATTATATCAATGGAAAGCTAATGAAATTAATATCTTATTATTAATATAAAATTAATATAATTAATATCCCGCTTCTATTAATATGTTTCATCTAAAATGTTTTCTCGCAAAATATTAAATGTCAAAGAGTTTAAGTGAATATTAAGTTCATGCATATTTCTTCACTCTTATAATGGTATTTCTTTAGTGTATTTTACTGATTTTTATTTGATAATATTATAGAACATACATTTACGATGATAACTGTATATCTTTTATACTGATAAACCACAGGAAGGGAAATGGGGGTGGTGTTCGAAAATGGCAGGAATCGCAAAACTGGCCTCCACTGTTCATGGGCGGGTTGGCGCGGGGCACGAGTAGCAAGTCCAGTATAGAGTAGTCTTTGGTTAGACCAATGGGTCGATACTTTTTATTAAGGCTCACATTCCCTTTCTTGAATATCGGTGTAACATTTTTTTTTTTTTTTTTTTACATCAGAAAGAACTGGCCAAGGGCACAACAAAAAGAGGTAACACAAAGCCCGCTTAGTTGCCAGTCCTTATAAAGAAATCAGTAAGAGAATAAAAAAAGGGGTGTGGGCCAATTTAGTTCGGGAGGTGTCTTGTCACTCTTCTCCTGAAAAGATTTAAGTCATAGGAAGGTGGAAAAATTGAAACAGGAAGATAGTTTCAGAGTTTACCAGTGAAAGGAATGAAAGAGTAAAAATACTTATTAACTCTTGCATTGGGAAGATGGACATAATAGGGATGAGAATGAGTAGAAAGTCTTGTGCAGCGAGGCCGCGAAAGGGGGGAGAGGCATGCAGTTAGCAAGTTCAGAGGACCAGTAAGCAGGTAAATAACGGTAGAAGATAGCAAGAGAAGCAACATCGCGGCGGTGATTTAAAGATTGAAGACAGTTGAACATTGAAGACATTGGAACAGGGGAGGCGGTACCGGAGTGGTTAGCGTCTCCGACTGGCGTTCTCGGTGATCCGAGTTCGATCCCCGAAGAAAACCAAAACCTTTCTGCACCGTCGAGTGGCCTAAGAACACTCACATGCCCTGCCCATCAACTCTACCTTCGATTGCGAGTGCATCGGAGGGTACAGGGGGGCGGCATGAGTCTCTCTAATCACAGGCGTCACTATAAGAATCCTGCCTGCGCCACCATGGGCGAGGACCAACCATCATCAGAGCCCTCAAGTGAACCTCCAGAGCTTACCGTCCGAGCCCTGGGTCACCACTGCCTACTGGGAGTTGATGAGACGAAAAGCTTTTGACTCAACCCTGTTTAGGAGAGCTGTATGAGTGGATCCTCCCCAAACATGTGAGACATACTCCATACATGGGCGGATAAGGCCCCTGTAGAGAGCAAGCAGCTGGGAGGGAGAAAAAATAGGACGCAGACGCCACAGGTTACCTAACTTCTTAGAAGCTGTTTTAGCAAGAGATGAGATGTGCGATTTCCAGTTCATATTTTTTAGTAAAGGATAGTCCATGAATGTTCATTGTAGAAGAAAGCGATTGTTGAGTGCCATTGAAGAAGAGGGGATAGTTATTTGGTAGATTTTGTCGAGTAGATAGGTGAAGAAATTGAGTTTTTGAGGCATTGAATAAAACAAGGTTTGCTTTGCCCCAATCAGAAATTATAGAAAGATCAGAAGTTCGGCACTCGGTGGCAGCTCTCCGTGAATCACTTAGTTCCCGTTGAGTTGGACGTCTAATAAACGACGTTGAAAAATGCAGGGTAGAATCATCAGCGTAGGAGTGGATAGGGCTTTGAGTTAGACTTAGAAGATCATTAATGAATAATAGAAAGAGAGTGGGTGATAGGACAAAACCCTGGGGAACACCACTATTAATAGATTTAGGAGAAGAACAATGTCCCTCTACAGTAGCTGCAATAGAACGGTTTGAAAGGAAACTTAAGATGAAGGTACAGAGAAAAGGATAGAAACCGAATGCGGGTAGTTTGGAAATTAAAGATTTGTGCCAGGCTCTATCAAAAGCTTTTGATATGTCAACGGCAACAGCAAAAGTTTCACCGAAACCCCTAAAGAAGGATGACCAAGTTAGGAAAGCTAGAAGATCGCCAGTAGATCGCCCTTTACGGAAACCGTACTGACGATCAGATAGATGATTGTGAGCAGATAGATGCTTAAGAATCTTCTTGTTAAGTATAGATTCAAAAGCTTTAGAAAGGCAGGAAGTCAAAGCTGCAGGACGGTAGTTTGCAGGATTAGAACGGTCACCCTTCTTAGGAACAGGTTGGATGTGAGCAAACTTCCAGCAAGAAGTAAAGGTGGAAGTAAATAGACAAACGCGGAAAAGTTTGACCAGGCAGAGAGCAAACACAGAAGCACAATTTTTGAGAACAATAGGAGGGACTCCGTCAGGACCGTAAGCCTTCCGAGGATCTAGGCCAGAAAGGGCAAAGAAAACATCATTACGAAGGATCTTAATAACAGGCATAATATAGTCAGAGGGTGGAGGAGAAGGAGGAACAAGCCCTTCATCAACCAGAGTGGAATTTTCAGCAAAGGTTTGAGCGAAGAGTTCAGCTTTAGAAATAGATGAGACAGGTTTTACTACAAGGTTACTACAAGGGCCGTTGCCCTAGCCCCCGCAGAGCTATTACAGCCCCGCTGCTGTACTTGGTACCACCAGCTTCAGTTCGTCTACGTCTACGTTGGCTGGTGGAATGCTGTCCTTGCCTCGCAGCCGGGCCTTGTCGGTGCAACTGTTCATGAGTTCAAGGAAATTGTGAACGCGTGGCTGATTAGGTAAAGGCAAGGGGATCACCATTATCATGAGTTAGACTTTTAGATAGGGAACACTAAATATGTCTCCTTTAGCCTGTAAATGTTACAATGTTTATGCATGTGAATATTAATGTACTCTGTATGTTTTGTATGTTTTGTACCGGAATAAATAAACAAATAAGAAAAATAAAAGAGAGAGAGAGAGAGAGAGAGAGAGAGAGAGAGAGAGAGAGAGAGAGAGAGAGAGAGAGGAGAGAGAGAGGAGAGAGAGAGAGAGAGAGAGGAGAGAGAGAGAGAGAGAAAAAAAAAAATTATGTGCAACTGGTTGAAAAGAGGAAATATTTTGGGATTTGCTTGTGCAGACGAGAAACCAGGCCTACTAATTGAGCACTAGAGGTCAAACTCTACAGGTTCTATCGGCCTAAAATATATATATATATATATATAATATATATATATATATATATATATATATATTATAATATATATAATATATATAATATATATTATATATATATATAATATATATATATATATATATATATATATATAATAATATAGATATATATAATATATATATAATAATATATATATACACACCTCTCGTTTTACACGTGCTTAAACTACACGTTTTTGGATTAACACGATGTGAAAAATGGAGCATTTTGTAGATATAACGTTTTAAATTTCGAATAACAATATGCTCCAAATAAAAAAATGCTCACTCACCAAATCTTACCATGTCCCAGCAACGAATAATTTAGATTATACAATCTAAACAAGGTACCTCTAGGTACACAAGTATGTGTACCTAGGGGAGGCGGTAGCAGAGTGGATAGAGCCCTGGAGACATTAGTTCAAGAGTAATAGCACCAAATATGGCCAAACACCTAACAAATTATAAACAAGCTGAAAATTGCAGGATATGTTCAGAAAACTGTTCTGAACAACATACTGAAAGTCCCCAGTATCCCTGCTTGTGCTTCAGCAAAAATTCAAGATTGCGTCCAAAATGGCCGTCACTTTGGTACTTCCTCATATCTCAAGCTTCAGGCATGATAGAAATGCAAACAGGGTGGCAAAATATAGGTTTTCAAGCGCGGGGACTTCAATATAACCATTACTTTAAAGGTAACATAATATTTTGATAGGGTAACACGACTCCAACAGGATTGTTGGTTGGACATAAATGATTACATAAATCGGCCTTCCACTTATCTGCACATTTCTATTTTTGCACTTATTATCATACAGGCACCTCAACTGTGTCATTTAAACAATGACAAAATTCGCATACAATAATGTGAAAGAAATGCAACAACATGAAAATGTAAGTTTGTCCAGCAAACATCTTAAGATTAGACACAGCATATTCACACCAACCATACACTGTATTAGAGAAAAATACACACCGCATCAATTGAAATCCACCATTACAGCAAGGGAAGTTATTAAAAGGAAAGAAATAGAAAAAAAAATATATAAAAACGGTTTATATAAACGCCAAGCAAAAAGAAACAAGGAGAAAGAATATAAACTGGAAAACAACAAAATATACCTGTAAACACACACATGTATGCATAATATATATGTATGCCTATATATATATATATATATATATATATATATATATATATATATATATATATATATATATATATATATATATATATATATATATATATATATATATATATATATATATATATATATATATACTAATATATTCAAAAAAAATACACAATTTGGAATGCTTGCAAAGTAGCCTTACACCTAGATATGCAATATTACACATAGTTATCACCCTCTACATCACTGTCTGGAGAAACTGGTCGAGGTTCGTCACTTTCTCCATCTACATCCAGCAGTGACGGAGCTGGTGCCACATTGTTGCAGATCTGGCCATTGCACTTAGTGCATACGTTGGAGCAGTGCACCCCAAGCCTCCTACAACCGCATGACACACCACATCCATCTGCTCTGCAGCAGCACGAGACCATGTTTAGCAGAGTGTCAGGGGCTATGGGCTGATCTGTTTCAATGGGAGTGAGGTTGTTATCTTTCAGTCATCCCCACTTAGTTGGCTCCATGACATTTCCCATCCACTCCTGCACTGTTAGGTATGTTCTGAAGGAATGCTGCTTAGCTGCAGCACTTGTTGGCGGTAATGTTGACAGCTGAAAGGTTGATGCAAGAGAGGTCCTGCTGATTGCCTTTTTGTAGGCAGTGTATCGGAACTCATCCAGTGAAGCACATTTGCAGCTAGCTCCATATAGCTTCAGGAGGAAGCTTTCACCTGCCTCTTGCACTTGCTGGTGAGTGCTCTCAATACTGTTGAAGATATGAAGACCATACACTTTCTTCTTATGTACCAGGTTGAATGGCTTGCGCTTCCCCTGGCGATGCAACGCAGACACAGTATCGCAACCAGTTACTGCATAGAGCACCATCAGATATGAGCTTGTGTTGCCAACGTTGTCTTGAATGTCACGAATCCTGTACAGTGTTATGGGTTCTTCCAACACAGCATGTACACGTCCATGTTCGTGGTTGCTTGAGCCACCAGCATTACCAGTATGTCAGTGTCTGTACCAACAACAACCACAGGTTTTCCTGACTCTGCTAAGGATAGAGCTGTTGATACAATCAGGACATCGGCATCAGCCTTGGCCTGTTTCACTAGAATGCCTGACTGACACATAATGACACTAAACATTTGTATTAGTCGCTCCTTATTGTGACCATTGGCCAGAAATGCAGCCTAAGAAGTAGTGGTTTGCATGTTCTGGTCAACCCGTCAGGGTGGCTCAGTTGGTAGAGCTGTGGGCTCGAGTGTAGCGTCCCTGCATTCGGTCAGTGGTTCGAGCCCACCAAGTTCGTCCTGGCGTGGTGGCGCTTTGTATAGTCAATAACCTTGTAGTTGGTACTTGCAAATTGTCTAGACAGGATCAAAGTATCTTATCTTATATGTTCTGGTCAAACAAGATGTTACTAGATGTGGCTTTCTTTGCTCGCCGCTGTTGCTCAGCTGCCTTTGTGGAGATGGTGTTATAGCCATCAAATACAACAGTAGTGAGTGCTCCATAGTGTTTCATGGCATAGGATCTATTTTATAACCGTGGCACACATCTCTGTAGTTAGATTATTGTGGCCACACCACTGTCTACAACAGGTGACCCCCATCCACAACATAGTGACACTTGTCTGGCATGTCGGGTTGCGCATGGACAAACGACTTCAGGAGTGTACCTAGGGCACTCTTGTTTGGCTTCCGCATGACACCATCATGAAACAGGGAAGAAGGTTGAGGGGCAAGCTCATATGACATAAACTCTTCCAGGTCAGAGTTTGACTTCAAGACACAGTTGATTCTGTTGAAGAACAGATCAGGATTAATGACTGTGTTTTTCCCCCTGACAGTGATGTTATTGAACAGGTGGTGAAGTCCATCTTGTCTTTTCAGGCTTTCTCTCACCAGAGTCCTCCGTCCCTTGTCTCCAACGCAGACATAATTTCTTCCCAAATTGTCTTGACATATTACACACGATGCCATCTCTGAAAAAAAAAAAAAAAAAAAAAATAACAGTTGGTACAGTTAAAATATACAGATGATCTGGCATGTGAACTGATGAAAAGTGCATCTACGCCACTCCTTGATATTAGTTTTAGCTTTGGTATCGTTTCAGATTCTCATCTTGGCTTCTAATTAATGGTTTAATCAACATCCATATGCCTCAAGACCTATATTTTGGCACCTTTTTTGTATTTCTATCGTGTCTAAAACCAGAGATATGGGAAAATAAAGGACTGGCGGCCATTTTGGACGCCATTTTGGATTTCCGCTGAAGCACAAGCAGGATTTCTTTGGACTTTTAGTATGTTAATCAGGACAATTTTCTGAACATATCCTTCAATTTTCAGCTTGTTTATAATTTGTTCGGGTTTAAACCTATTACTCCTGGACTACATCACTGCCGACAGGCGCTATAGGCACGAATGTAAAAAAAAACACCTATATTGTTTGTTGTAGGATTTTCACATTACGCGAGGTCTCCAGGAACACAACCCTCGCGTAAATATACCTGTATATATATATATATATATATATATTATATATATATATTATATATATATATATATATATATATATATATATTATATTTTATA
>JACEEZ010000198.1:52500-70000 GCA_016584305.1 Chionoecetes opilio
TACTTCTCTCATTCCATCCTTTCCTCTATTTCATCCTTGATCGAGACAGACAAATATGAGCCACGAATATATATAATATATATACTAATTATATATATATATATATATAATATATATATATAATATATATAATATATATATATATATATATATATAATATATATATATATATATATATAATAATAATAATATAAGCGAAAGTGTGTCTGTCTGTGTGTGTGTGTGTGTGTGTGTGTCCGCGCTAAGTTCCGCCCCCCGTGGCACAATCCCGTCACATGCCACAGTTTTGGAACCAGCTCGACCAGGGGCACATTATAAGCCCACTATGAGATGATCCGATCACTTTTATTTTAATTTTATTTTTAGTAGCCTATTAGCGAGAATTGTGAAAAAAAATGTGGGTTGCGAGAATTGAGGAAACCTTGATGTAGGGTGATGGGTAATGGGTGAGTGAATGGGTGGGGTGATGGGTAATGGGGTGGGGTGATGGGTGAGTGAATGGGTGGGGGGTGATGGGTTGGGGGTGATGGGTGATGGGTGAGGGAATAGGTGGGGGGTGATGGGTAATGGGTGAGTGAATGGGTGTGTGGTGATGGGTAATGGGTGAGTGAATGGGTGGGGGGTGATGGGTAATGGGTGAGTGAATGGGTGGGAGGTGATGGGTAAGGCTTTTAATACATACATTTCTACATCCATGATTTCAGGAAAGTTAGAAGGGGCTATCTGGAGAGTCTGTGTTTGGTGGGCCAAAGGGCCCCACCAAACACAGGTGGTGGGCCGAAGGCCCACCAATAGCCCTCCGCAGGAGCTAGCCAAAAAGTCCGCCCGGAGGGCGGCTTTGCGGCTAGTATATATATATATCTGTATTGATATATGTGATAAAATGTGATATATGTATATATATATGAACTATATATATATATATATATATATTTTATATATATATATATATATAATATATATATATATATATATAATATATATGTGATGGGTAATATCTATGAACTATGAAGAGAAAATATCCTGCCTGGCTAACTAACATAATATATATATATATATATATATATATATATATATATATATATATATATATATATATTTTATATATATATATATGTTAGTGTAGCCAGGCAGGATATTTTCTCTGAGGCAAACGAGGTTGAAAGCAGTCGAACTTAGCTTTTTATGCACATATTTTATTTGCCGTACAATTTTATTTTGTTCTTCTAATAAGTTATTCAGAAGTTGTCCTATGGAAAGCGACGGAACTATCTTCTTCCATCTTCAGGCTTGATCTGGATTGTGAAGGCAGGGGAGGCAGATTATATAGCAAATTGGCGGATCAAAGAAGGAGGGGTGGGCGGAGCTAAACGGCTAAGCCGGTATCCCATTGGCTGTTTCTCTATTGAGGTAGACGTGTCGTTTGGATGTTGGTAGCACCTGGAAATCATCTGTCTGGGTGTTGATTGTGGGCTGTTTTAAAGCGATGTATATTGCTTCTAGGTAAAGGAGGCGGCGAGGATCTTGTTCCTTATCAATCATCGTGGTGTTTTTGTTAAGGCCCCATCGCTATACCATCGATCTGCTGGTATATCAGACCACTAGGGCAAGGGAAGGGGGCTTCTTTCGTGCAGAGTTGCAACATTGTTTTTAAGGCAATCTCTGGGATGTCGAGGGGCTTGGTGTCTTCATTGTGATGAACGCGATCGAGGATGAAATCAATAGTCTTGTCTATTTTATCGATTTCATCCTCGATCGCGTTTATCGCAATGAAGACACCAAGCCCCTCGACATCCCAGAGATTGCCTTAAAGACAATGTTGCAACTCTGCACGAAAGAATGCCCCTTCCTTTGCCTTAGGATTTCAGGTTAGGGTTAGGTTAGGGTTGGATATGTGCAACAAGTAGTAGGCTACATCATGCCTTGTCACGTATAACAGCGCTTTGCCATTAATTGTAGCAGACAGTACCGCCTGGATCATCCCATCAATGAAGATTTTGTAGGAAAAGAGGCTCTTCATTGCCCTCAGCCCCTTATTTCCTCCTGAGTGGCAAAACATGTGGTAAACAACAAATAATTCACGATATCCATAAAGGAATGCAAGGCCATTTCTCCACATAACTGTAAAAAGTTGCCAAATCTACAATAAGAACATAAGAACATAAGAAAATAAGGAAGCTACAAAAGGCCGTGAGACCTACACGTAGTAGTTCCTGTACTAAATACTACCTATTTCCACCATTCATCCCCATCCATGAAATTGTTTAGCCTCCTTTTAAAATTCCATATTGACTCCATATTAACTACCTGACGACAGAGTCATTTCAATCATTTACCACCCTGTTTGAGAACCAGTTTTTTTCCCTATTTCCTTTTTAAACCTTTCTTTCAATTGATAACTGGTCTGTATTCTGGGACTGAGAGTGCTGTGAAGTGTGGAGCAGGTGTATCCAGCTTCTTTCCTGTGAATACAGGAGTGAGGCAAGGGTGCGTCCTTGCCCCATCACTTTTCAACGCTTGTATGGACTGGGTATTGGACAAGGTTGTAGATCAAAGTGATTGTGGAGCATCCGTCGGCAACACCAAGATCACTGATCCTGTTTTTGCCGATGATGCAGTAATCTTTGCTGAGTCGCTGGAGGTCCTGGTGATGGCTCTCGAGACGCTGCACGAGGAGGCAAAGCCTTTGGGACTTGAGGTCTCCTGGCTCAAGACCAAGGTCCGGGTATTTGGAGACTTACTAGATGAAGCAGTACAATCTGTTCATGCATGTGGCGAGGACATTGAGATCTTGGAAAGATTTACATACCTTGGTAGCGCAGTCCATAATGACGGCGGGTCACGTCAAGAAGTCTTACGGCGGATTGGCATAGCCCACGGTGTTATGGACTCGCTCAGCGGGAGTATTTGGCGTTGTCAGTACCTGTGCAGGAGGACAAAGATCCGGATCTTCAAGTCGCTTGTGATCCCTGTCTTACTCTATGGTTGTGAGACATGGACACTAAATAGTGACTTGAAGAGACGAATCAATGCCTTTGGTAATAAGTGTCTTCGGAGAATCATGGGGTATCGCTGGGATGATTACGTGTCAAATCAGCGATTGCACCGTGAGACTGAATCGAGGCCTATTACCTGCATAGTCCGTCAGCGCCAACTTCGGCTATATGGGCATGTGGCACGCTACCCTGAAACCGATCCTTCCCATCGGGTTGTATCTGTAAGAGACAATCCGGCGTGGAGGAGGCCAAGGGGGCGCCTACAAGGCTCGTGGCTGGGGCAAGTTGATGTTTCTTGTCGAGAGCTGCTTGGTATGGGAAAGGAGCCTGCATGGGAACTCGCGCGTGGTGACCCCCGGGAGTGGCGTCGTAGGGTGGGCGAGGCGACGCGCCCCTCGGCGTATGCCCCCAATGATTGATTGATTGATATGTGATACCTTGTCGAATGCCTTACTAAAGTCCAGGTATGCAATATCATACTCTTCATCATTATCTGATGTCTCATAAACTTTCCTATAAAACTCAATAAATTTGTGAGACATTACCTACCCTTGGTGAACCCATGCTGTGAATCATTTACAAAACTATGCTTTTCTAAATGCTTTCTGATGTTTTTTGCAATAACAGATTTCAATAATTTACCTACCACTGAAGTCTAACTAACAGGTCGATAATTTGACATTAGTCTTGTATCACCCTTCTTAAATATGTGGACTGCATAACCTTTCCTCCACATTAACGGCACCTCCCCTATATCAACTGATTTCCTAAATAGATGCACTAACGACTCACTAACAACCTCTTGGCATTCTTTTAATACCCTGGGATATACTTCATCTGGTCCTGGTGACTTAAACTTCTTCATTCTATCTATACCCTTTTCCACCATTTCCCTAGTTATCACAATATCTTTGAGTTTCTCATCATCCTCTCCTCTAAACATATGCTCACTATTAGGTACCATCTGCATATCCTCCTGAGTAAAAACACTTAAGAAAGTGTTTTTAATCATTTAAAATATCACACATATCCTCATCAGAGCTTACAATCTCCCCTTGATCTATTTTGAACAGACCCACCAATTCCCTACTTTTTGTTTTATAAACCTGAATAAATCCCTTAGGATCGGTCTTTGCCTGTCCAGCGACCTTAATCTCATAGTTTTTCTTTGCTGTTTTTGTTAACTTTTTGACTGTTCTAGCCATCACATTATACTGATCACTGCTCACCTGTCCTGCCTTAACTTTCTTATACATGTTCCTTTCTAGCAGGGCTTTGCAACGGTTTAAGGGAACGAAAACGAAAACTGAAACGAACGAAATTATGCTCGGAACAAAAACGGAAACGAAAACGTTATCATATTTACTGTTCCGGAGCAAAAACGTTATTTTAAAATCCCTGTAACCGGTTAATAACGGTATTTTTTTGTTCCATGCCATATATGGTCAATAATCCATTTTGATTTGCAGTAGCCAAATTATTTAGTTGGGTTGGGTTTATTCTTGAGTTGTGTTTAAGAACATGCTTAGATTAATATCAAGTATTCGAAAATGGATAATATATCGTGAGTATGTGCTTAAACTTTTAACTATGGTCATAGCCTAATGCTTGGTGCGCCAAATTTCGGTGAGTGTCCCAGGTTCGAGTCCTTGGAGTACCACATTAATTCATTGATTTCATTAATTTTGTTTATTTAATTAGTGGGTTGGTGATATTACGAATTAATATATTTTTTGCCATATATAATATTAATAAATAATTTAGTGGTTCATGTCTTTACTTTACGGCAACTGATATTGCATACTCCTACACTACACTTCCTGTATTGTATATGTAAATGTGTTGCCTTATTTAAATCGTATGATAATATAGTTCTTACGACATCTAAGGATTTGATTTTGTTGGATACTGTGCACCCTGAAGTGTATGGCTTTATTACCATCTATAAGAATGTAGTCATGTACTATAGGCATTATTATTTGTTAGAGCTAATAGCGTATCCAATACATGGTTTGAGAATAACGTTCTAACCGGTTTTCATTTCTTTCTAACCGGTTCAGGAACGTTATGTTTGGAGGAGGAACGAAAAACGAAACGTTAATGATATTATTTCTGATCGGAACGAACCGTTTGGAAAATAATTTTGTTTTTAAGCCCTGCTTTTTAGTCCTATGTTGTGTTTTAAACTCGCAGTCATCCATTTGGGATCGTTTTTCCTAGATCTTATTGTCATATAATGAATATTCTTTCTCTGACCTGCAATTAACTTGTTCACAAAGAATGTATACACCTCACCAGCACTGACCTCGCTGACTCCACCCTCCTCCCCGACCTCAGACCTCACCTCACCCGCCATCCGACCCCAGTTAATTCCTTTCAGGTGTCGTTTTAATCCTGCATAATTAGCCATTTTAAAGTCAGGTACCCTATGCAAATTAGCACTTCTAGAACCTTCCTCCCATTTTAATCAAAACCAAATTTCACAATGATCGCTATTACCTTAAGCCCCCTTCACACATTCCATAATGGAACCACGAACGCGCCAACAATGCAATGCGCAGCGCCGTCATGGTCCTGGTTATGGGTCCATCGTGACCGATCGTAACGCTCGTGACGCGCTCGGCCGAGGCCACGAAAAATTAGTGCGTGCACTAAAAAATCGCGAAGCTCCCCGATTTTTGTACCCAACGCAGCGCTATCGTAAGTCTATCGTGACGCTATCGTTATCTTTGTAGCAGCTTCGTGACACTATCGTGATAGTCGTATGTCTATCGTGACGAGGTGTCATGGGAAAAACCGTTGCAGTGTGTCACGATAGAGCTAATAATGTGTCACGATTGTCCTAGGAAGGCGTCACGATAATACTAAGAATACGTCATGATAGTGCTAAACATGTGTCACGATATAGGGCCATATTCAAGAATTTTTCTCCACCCGTTGTGTCGGTTTTTGGTATACAAGAACAACATACGACGCGACGCGTCGAGCTCAGGGGTGGAGGTAAAAGTCAGCTGATTCCCGACAACTTGCACATCCCCCCTTCATCCCGCTCTCCACTCATTCCATCGTATTTCTTCCCAGACCATTACAGGAGAGTTTTCAACACAACCGAGAGTGACATCCATACACTGTGAATGCACACGTGTCATCATTAAGGTAAAATCAGGTCCAGGAGGCCTTATATAGGTGTGTTAACTTGTGAGGAAGCCGGGCGGCGGCGGGAGAATGGAGGTGGCCATTGTGTGGAGCAGTGGCGGCAGGCCGTTCAAATGTACTCGCAAGCATCACTCAGGCCAATTTTTTCTGCACCAACGCCTCAGACAAGTGGCGAACACTAACTTAACTATTATTTTAATGTCAGAAATGATAAATTTCACTAGTAAAATGTATTAGATATGTATAAAACAGTCAAAATACTGAGGCCGCTTTGGGCTCGCTTGTGTTGGTACGCCTGTCAAATATCCACCAGTCGGGGCAGTTCTTGTGGGGCTATATTCAAGAATGCTCGTCAAATCCCGGCCGGTGGAGATTCTCCACCGTCGTACCTCCACTGGTTGTATCTACAAGAACTGCCCCGACTGGTGGATATTTGACAGTCGTACCAACAAAAGCGAGCCCAAAGCGGCATCAGTATTTTTACTGTTTTATACATATCTAATACATTTTACTAGTGAAATTGATCATTTCTGACATTAAAATAATAGCTTAGTTAGTGTTCGCCACTTGTCTGAGGCGTTGGTGCAGAAAAAATGGGCCCGAATTATGCTTGCGAGTACATTTGAAGGGCCCGCCAGTATTGCTCCACACAATGGCTGACCTCCATCCTCCCGCCGCTGCCTGGCTTCCTCACAACTTCACACACCTATATAAGGCCTCCTGGACCTGATTTTACCTTAACTATGACACGTGTGCATTCACAAGGTATGCATGTTACTCTCGGTTGTGTTGAAAACTCACCTGTAATGGTCTGGGAAGAAATAGGATGGAATAAGGCAGAGCGGGATGGAGGTGGGATGTGCAATCAGCTGACTCAATGCAACCAGTGGAGCGCGACGAGTCGATGTTTTCAAATAATTCCTGTATGCCGCGGCCCGACACAACGGGTGGAGAAAAGTTCTTGAATATAGCCCGTAGATGTCACCAGTGGAGGTACGACGGTGGAAAATCTCCACCGGCCGGAATTTGACGAGCATTCTTGAATATAGCCCTAAGAGTCACGATAGACCAACAAACTTTTCGCGGGAACGCCGCACACGTGGCTGGACAATGCCTTCGCGCCCTTTAAACCGGCGGCGACACCTCGCTCCCCAAGTAAGCCATGCTGCCGGGCCCTTTAAAATAACCGGCGGCGACACCTCGCTCCTCAGTGACTGACGGGGCCTCACTCAGTCATATCGCGGCAGAACCAGCAGTCTCTTCAACCACGCATACCACCATGGACCAGGAATCGGACCATTTTTCGGGAGATGAGGACAACAATACATTGTCACAGATGTGTATAGACTTTTTTGCACCCTCTTCCGCCTTCTCCCCCCTTTCTCATTCACCTCCACCCACCCCCGACACTCCCATGACCGCGTGGTGATACCCCCCCCACCCCCCGACACCCTACCCCTACTTCCGTCACCATGTGGTGATACCACCGACCCCCGTTTAATCACACATCGCCACCACCTCCAACAGCGCCTTCTCCAAGCCTCCCCCCCCCCGTTTCCCCACCAACACCCCCTTCCTTATTACAACCCCTCTCCCTCCGTTTCCCCCCCTTCTCCATCACCAACACAGCCCTGTTTCTCCCACCTTCATCTCTACCGGGGTTTAGCCCTCCTTCCTTCTCCATCACCATGGCAACCCCCCCTGGGCCCCACCCACGTGTGGGGCATATTGCTAGTTCTTGACGCTATCGTGATACGTTCATGGCACCGTCATGGCACTATCGTGGTTGTCGTAGCTCTATCGTGACGACAAAGGGCCATATTCAAGAATTTTTCTCCACCCGTTGTGTCGGTTTTTGGTATACAAGAATCAAAATACGACGCGACGCGTCGAGCTCAGGGGTGGAGGTATGTCAGCTGATTCCCGACAACTTGCACATCCCCCCTTCATCCCGTTCTCCACTCATTCCATCGTATTTCTTCCCAGACCATTACAGGAGAGTTTTCAACACAACCGAGAGTAACATTCATACCTTGTGAATGCACACGTGTCATCATTAAGGTAAAATCTGGTCCAGGAGGCCTTATATAGGTGTGTGAACTTGTGAGGAAGCCAGGCGGCGGCGGGAGGGTGGAGGGCAGCCATTGTGTGGAGCAGTGGTGGCGGGCCGTTCAAATGTACTCGCACGCATCACTCAGGCCAATTTTTTCTGCACCAACGCCTCAGACAAGTGGCGAACACTAACTTAGCTATTATTTTAATGTCAGAAATGATAAATTTCACTAGTAAAATGTATTAGATATGTATAAAACAGTCAAAATACTGATGCCGCTTTGGGCTCGCTTGTGTTGGTACGCCTGTCAAATATCCACCAGTCGGGGCAGTTCTTGTAGATGAGACCAGTGGAGGTACGACGGTGGAAAATCTCCACCGGCCGGGATTTGACGAGCATTCTTGAATATAGCCCAAAATGACCGTTGATTTTCCATTCGTGACGTAGTCTTACAGCTGTCATGACTCCATCGTGACCATCTTACGACCATCATGACACATACGTACAGGCAGCGTGACATTGTTGTGAGGCTATCGTGGTCTGCGTTTATCGTGGTCAAATTTCACGATAGCGTCAATAATCAAATTGGTGGCGCTATCGTGGCTCGATTATGGAATGTGTGAAGGGAGCTTAACTGACCTCCAACTTCAACCTCCGTAACTAAATCTTCCCTATTTGTTAGTATACTAAATCTAGTATATTGTCTCCCCTAGTAGGTTTCTTGCTTGCTTGCTTTAGAAAGTTAACCTGGACTAGTTTTAACAATTCATCTGCGTCATTATCACCTACAATTGAATCCCAATCAACGTTCCTAAGATTAAAATCTCCTACCACTCATAATTAATTACATATATCTACAAGCCTTGCTTATTTCCTGCCATATAGGAACGGAATCCTCTTTACATACATTTGGAAGCCTGTACACTGTACTTTACCATAGACCACTGTATACCTGGACTGTTCACGCGACAATGTTTTGAATTGCGGGGCTGCATAGGGGCCCGCGGGGCGCCCGACAAAGAGATATAGTGGTCTATGGACTATCATATAGACTGGTTTATAAGTATATATGGTATACTGTAATCTTCGTAAATGTTTGTTCTATAATATTATCAAATAAAAAACAGTAAAACACGCTAAAGAAATGCCATTACGAGACTATGAAGAAATATGCATGAACTTAATATTCACTTAACTCTTCGCCATTTAAAACTTTGCGAGTCAACTTTTATCATGAAGGGTATCAATAGAAGCGCAATTTTATTAGCTTTCCATTGATGTATTTCGTTATCTGATAAATTAATTAGAACTATGCATAAATTAGCGTTAAATAAATAAATATAATCATCAATCGGGTAATTTTCCCGATTGATGATGTTATTTATTTTCTTATATATTTCGTTTTCTGATAAATGAATTAGTATCATGTATAAATTAGTGTTGACTAAATAAATAACCTCATCAATCGGGTATATTACCCGATTGATGATTTTATTTATTTAGTTTACGCTAATTTATGCATGGTTCTAATTAATTTATCAGATAACGAAATATAGCAATGGAAAGCTAATAAAATTGCGCTTCTATTGATACCCTTCATGATAAAAGTTGACTCGCAAAGTTTTAAATGGCGAAGAGTTGAAGTGAATATTAAGTTCATGCATATTTCTTCATAGTCTCGTAATGGCATTTCTTTAGCGTGTTTTACTGTTTTTTATTTGATAATATTATAGAACAAACATTTACGAAGATTACAGTATATCATATATACTGATAAACCAGTCTATATGATCCGTATATATATATATGAATCCGAACGGCCCTCCGACTTCGGGCCCTAGCGCGACAGGCCGATATTCCGTGCGCAGTCCATGTATACAGTGGTCTATGACTGTACCTAAGATCATCTTAGCAGTTCCTTCCCTAATTTCCACCCATATAGACTTTACGCTATCATCTGTTTTTATAACATTGTTAACAAAACACTGCAATGTATCCCTGGCATTAAGTGAATCACTTCCACCTCTCCTGCCTAACCTGTCCTTGTGAAATATCTTGTACTATTGTACAACTTGTACAATATTGTATAACTTGTACATTCATTCATGTTTTCAAGCTACTCATTAATCTAGGTGTGAATGTGGCTGCCATGAAATGGGACTTTGTCTCCTTCCACACAGTTGCCCTTTTCACCTAAAAGACAACAGGGATGGGATCTAAACCCAGCAGTTATGTGATCTTACAGCCCGGCAGGAGCAGAAGGCCATCAGTCCTGTCCTCCTGCATGAGTCCTACAGGAGTGCAGGGACAACAATCTTACCATCCTGTTGTGTCATGTAGATAGAGTTTGTTGTGATATTGCCTAGTTGTAATATACGGGAAAGGAATTATACGTATATAGGGTCCCGTCTTCATATCTGGTGTGGTCAATCTGAACTTTAAACTCCTAAGTATTCTCATATATAACTATTTCATTATCCAGGTTATTCCACGCATCAATACACCTATTAGGAAAACTGTACTGATTAATATCCTTCAAGCATCTGTTTATGTCCTTTGTATACATATCTTACGTCATTTTTTTCCATTCCCATCTTTCCATCCTCTCACATACCCCGGCGTTCTATCTTCCTTTTTAGCAGGAGGTCGCTTTCCCACGCTCTCAACCTTTAATTTAATATAGGGATATATTCTACATTACAAATATCTTTTCTTTTGCTCCTTTTGCTTTTGCTATATACGTATTTGCTGCAACCTGCGGCAGCTTCTGAAAATATACTGAATCGACCGTATTTGTTGACATCTTTAGCCTCGACGACCAGCTGTTGGTCCTCCACAAGACCACCACCACAAATCGTGACGTAAGTGCAAGGAACCTATTAGTGTGGTCGATTTTATTTTTTATTTTTAAGTGATGTGATTGCTCTTTTGAGGAGTCCACAAGTCGAGGGCAAGGCAGGACAACATACACAGAAGACAACATAAGCTTGATGTACTTTATTTAATTCAAACTGGCGTAGCGAAGAAGAATCAAGGAAAGCAAAAGTAATCAAGAGAAAATATTAAGTACAATAAACTGATGTAGCGAAGAAATTCCATGCAAAGAAAAACACTAGTCATGATAAGAAAATGAGTGTATAAAAATCCACTCAAATGCATGCATGGTACATAAGATTATTATGGGTTTTTTTCATAGTTGTAAACACATTGGTGAGTCTTCAGTCTAATAAAGGAAAATGGTAAGCTTTCATAGTGGGGTTATGTGGATGATATACAATATATTGAAGAGTATATAAATTAACAGTATGTTTCATCTGGTAAATTTCTAGCCAAGGTATTGTTTTCTCTTTCACTCTCTTAAAGCGGATGGAAAAAATACACGTACATTATGTTATATATGCCTTACAACGGAATAAAACTTATTTCCAAGTAGTTGTCTAAAGACTACTACTTGGACTTGGAGTCACATACTTGGCAATGACGCGATAGTCTATAATATTAGGACAAAACACTGAACGTGAGCAAGGTCGTTGTGGATAAGCGAGTTATTGAAGAGAATCGCTGACATGCTTTTTTACTTATATATTTCAGGTGAAGAGTTAGTTTCACCCTCCCGGAGCGAGCTAGCTCATAGTGACCGATCTTCTGGAAAATGTAATATGTGTGTGTGTGTGTGTGTGTGTGTGTGTGTGTGTGTGTGTGTGTGTGTGTGTGTGTGTGCGTGTGTGTGTGTGTCTGTGTGTGTGTGTGTGTGTGTGTGTGTGTGTATTCACCCATGGACTTGTCCACACGAGCTGGACTCCCGATCGCCAATTTCACCCTCCCGGAGCGAGCTTGGAGCTCATTATGAGCGATCTTAGGACAATGCTGGGACTTCACAAACCACACACACCCATCCCCTTGCTCAAGAAAGACAGCAACCGCCCGAATTTGTCAGTGAAAAATCCCTGGGAGTGTGTGTGTGTGTGTGTGTGTGTGTGTGTGTGTGTGTGTGTGTGTGTGTGTGTGTGTGTGTGTGTACAGTTGATATCACGATCTCGAGGCAAACTTTCAAACACAACGAATAGCAGCAACACTGCTATTGTGATAACTAGAGAAATGGTGGAAGAGGGTATAGATAAAATGAAAATTTTTAAATCGCCAGGACCAGATGAAGTGTATCCCAGGGTATTAAAGGAATGCAAAGAGGTTGTTAGTGAGTCGTTAGTGCACATTTTTAGGAAATCGGTTGAGATAGGCGATGTGCCATTATTGTGGAGGAAAGGAAATGTTGTACCCATATTTAAGAAGGGAGACTGAGGACTAAAGTCAAATTATCGACCCGTAAGTCTAACATCAGTGGTGAGTAAATTATTGGAATCTATTATTGCAAAAAACATTAGAGAGCACTTAGATAAACATAGTTTGATCAATGATTCACAACATGGATTCACCAAGGGTAGGTCATGTCTCACCAATTTATTGAGTTTTTATAGGAAAGTTTATGAGACGGCAGATAAGGATAAGGATTATGATATAATATATCTGGACTTTAGTAAGGCATTTGACAAAGTACCACACGAGCGACTCTTAAATAAGGTTAGGGCTCATGGAATAGATGGGAAGGTTCTTCATTGGATCAAAGCTTGGCTAAGTAATAGGCAACAAAGGGTTATAATTAATGGTTCTAAATTTGAATGGGGACTGGTGACAAGTGGAGTTCCACAAGGGTCTGTTTTGGGTCCATTACTATTTTTGATTTACATCAACGACTTGGATAGTGGGATTAGCAGTGATATCAGCAAGTTTGCTGATGATACTAAGTTAGGTAGGATTATTGGATCACAGTCTGATGTAAACATATTGGAGGGAGACTTAGATAAACTTAACGAGTGGGCAGTCAGATGGCAGATGGAATTTAATATTGATAAATGCAGCGTTATGAATGTTGGTAGAAAAAACCCTGGTAATAGATACACCATAAGCAATGTATCGCTGAAAAGATCAGAAGGTGAAAAAGATCTTGGAGTGAGGGTGAGCCCAGACCTCCGACCTAGGAAACAATGTATTGAGGCCAGAAATAGAGCTAATAGAGTATTAGGATTCATTACCAGAAGTGTTAAAAGTAGAAGTGCGGAAGTTATTCTAAAGCTTTATCTGGTTCTAGTCAGGCCTCACCTAGACTATGCGGTTCAGTTTTGGTCTCCATATTACAGGATGGATATAGTGTTGTTAGAAACAGTGCAGAGAAGGATGACCAAAATGATACAAGGGATGCGTAACTTTAGTTATGAGAGGAGTTTGAAGTTATTAAAATTATACTCACTCGAGAGACGCAGAGTAAGGGGCGATCTAATAGCAGATTTTAAGTGGATAAAGGGATTTAATAAAGGAGAGGTAGGAAAAGTTCTTACGGCTTTTAACCAGGGTAGAACAAGAAGTAACGGATTCAAGCTGGAAAAGCGTAGATTTAGAAAGGAAACAGGGAAAAACTGGTTCACAAATAGGGTGGTGAACGAATGGAATGGTCTCAGTAGACAGGTAGTTAGTGCGGAGTCATTAGGGAGCCTTAAAGAGGCGCTGGATAGGTTCATGGATGGGGATGAAAGGTGGATGTAGGTAGTGTTAGGTGACAGGAACTACCACGTGTAGGCCTCGCGGCCTCTTGTAGCTTCCTTATTTTCTTATGTTCTTATGTAACACCATAGGTAGAAAAATAAGGAGAGAGAGAGAGAGAGAGAGAGAGAGAGAGAGAGAGAGAGAGAGAGAGAGAGAGAGAGAGAGAGAGAAAATTACTGATGTTAGTGGCGGTAAACAAATGTGGAGGAGGAAGAAAGCGGCTGCAAGGAAGAACATGCCCAGCCTTTTCACCCTCTTACCCCCAGTCCTTCAACACCCTCCCGCCCGCTCCTCCTCCTCCGCTCAAGAAGGCACGGATAAGGACGAGACGTGACTTGCATTAATGTATCATAGAAAAAGTTTTATAAAATGTAAATGAAAAACGTGTGCAAGCAAGTACATCCAGTGAAAAATTGGGGAAGAGAGAGAGAGAAGAGAGAAAGAGAGACGAGAGAGAGAGAGAGAGAGAGAGAGAGAAGAGATAGAGAGAGAGAGAGAGAGAGAGAGAGAAGAGAGAGAGAGAGAGAGAGAGAGAGGAGAGAGAGAGAAAGAGAGAGAGAGAGAGAGAGAGAGAGAGAGGAGGAGAGAGAGAGAGGAGAGAGAGAGAGAGAGAGAGCATTGTATGGTGAGTGTCTGGGTGGTTAAAAATCTATCTAAATCCAATGCATATTGAATTAATTTTAAAAATTCTCTCTCTCTCTCTCTCTCTCTCTCTCTCTCTCTCTCTCTCTCTCTCTCTCTCTCTCTCTCTCTCTCTCTCTCTCTCTCTCTATATATATATATATAATATTATATATATATATATATATATATATATATATATATATATATATATCTCACATAGTAATTGCAACACACATACACGTGGTAACCTCACCATGCCAGCAGTACACAATCATTACAAGGTCAGGTCACCAAAGGGTCACTGCCTCTTCCATGACCTTGCCACGTGCCAGACTTCACAAATGAATAATATATCAACACTGTTGTAATGCACAGTTACGATACTTAGTGTTTACTACATCTATCTATAATAATATAAGCGAAAGTGTGTCTGTCTGTCTGTGTGTGTGTGTGGTATAGGTTCCGCCCCCCGTGGCGCAAACACCTCATATGGCACATTTTTGGAATCAGGTTGACCAGGGGAAGGTCATAAGCCCACTTATGAGATGATCCGATCACTTTTTTTTTTTCTTTTTTTTTTTTAGCAGCCTATTAGCGAGAATTGTGAAAACAAAAGTGGGTTGCGAGAATTGAGGAAGCCTTGATGTAGGGTGATGGGTAATGGGGTGAGTGAATGGGTGGGGTGATGGGTAATGGGTGTGGGGTGATGGGTGAGTGAATGGGTGGGGGGTGATGGGTGAGGGAATAGGTGGGGGGTGATGGGTAATGGGTGAGTGAATGGGTGTGTGGTGATGGGTAATGGGTGAGTGAATGGGTGGGGGGTGATGGGTAATGGGTGAGTGAATGGGTGGGGGGTGATGGGTAATGGGCGAGTGAATGGGTGGGGGGTGATGGGTAATGGGTGAGTGAATGGGTGGGGGGAATACATACATTTCTACATCCATGATTTCAGGAAAGTTAGAAGGGGCTATCTGGAGAGTCCATGTTTGGTGGGCCGAGGGCCCACCAAACACAGGTGGTGGGCCGAAGGCCCACCAATAGCCCTCCGCAGGAGCTAGCCAAAAAGTCCGCCCGGAGGGCGGCTTTGCGGCTAGTACTAAACTAAAGCTAAGGACAAACTAGATAAATACTTAGCATGAACTGCCCAACTCGATTATTTCGGCACTACGTCATTTTATTTTTACTAATTTAATTGTTTTGATAGGACAATGCTGGGACTTCACAAACCACAGACACCCATCCCCTTGCTCAAGAAAGACAGCAACCGCCCGAATTTGTCAGTGAAAAATCCCTGGGAGTGTGTGTGTGTGGGTGTGTGTGTGTGTCAGAGGTGGGCACCGCAAACGAAAATCCACTTCCGCAAACGCAAATCCGAAAACTTCAATCATTAAGTTCCGCAACCGCAAGTCCGCAAATTTCTTGAAGTTCACACCTCCGCAACCGCATGTCCGCAAATCCGCAAACCATTTATGTGATCTTTTCTCTGCATATAGTGCAACATTAGAGGTAAAACACTTTGTGGCAGAAAATTCATATATTATTTACTAAATCACTTATGGCAATAATTATATATATATATATATATATATATATATAAGCGAAAGTGTGTGTGTGTCTGTGTGTGTGTCTGTCTGTGTGTCCGTGATAGGTGCCGCCCCCAGTGCCCCAATCCCATCATATGGCACAGTTTTGGAACCAGGTCGACCAGAGGAAGGTTTTAAGCCCACTTATGAGATGATCCGATCACTTCTTTTTTTTTTTTTAGCAGCCTATTAGCGAGAATTGTGAAAAAAAGTGGGTTGCGAGAATTCGAGAGAACTGGAACCCAAAATGCCAGGGGTCGCTGGCAGTTTTAACACTTTATTTTTTCACTTTTTTGATAATAAGTTGGTCTACTGGAAAACAAAATATGGGCTTATTCCACTGCACTTAAAACACAAATGTATAATATTAAGAACGATTTTCTTCTATATGTATATTGTATAGAAGCCTGATTCTGTAAAACATTGTATATAACCAAATAACCAAGTAGGTTATAGTTGAGGAGGCGAGGTAAATGCTACTCTATGATATTATATAGTCAATAACGTATGTTTAGAAGTTATCTATACCTAGGCAGTCATATTTTCCTGTTATTATTGTGTATTAATCAGATAGAAAGCCTGGAAGTGCAATGAGGCGACGCGTGAAGTGGCAATGTTTTGATTCAATCTCCCCGCCACAATCTCCCCGCCACCACTCCCCGCCGCGCCGTGTCGCCTCCACAATTATAACCTACATTGTCGCAGCAACAAGCCGATTTCGGCATTCTTTATTCTTCGTTTTTCCAAGGCATTGCTTATTGTATTTTGACAAGCGTTTGCCAGACGCAGTAGTACTGTCTTAGAAAACAGTGTGAACATCGCCCAAATTCTACATGCCACAATATACATGTAGAAAATATATTAAGATTTGCTACTCGAGGCGAGTAATTTCATTAAATTGCTATTATAGAACGTTCCATCGTAATGCATGTCATCCATATAATTAGTAGAACAACAGAAGAACTATATTTCTTGGTATTCAGATGCGGTGCATCAATGTTTATCGCGAAATTAATTTATGAAAAATATTAGTCGCGGAGCCAAAACACAGTAGACCAACCTTTGAGTTAAAACTGCCAGCGACCACTGGCATATCTCGAGTTTCAGATCATTGGAATCGAGGAAACCTTGATGTAGGGTGATGGGTAATGGGTGAGTGAATGGGTGGGGTGATGGGTAATGGGTGTGGGGTGATGGGTGAGTGAATGGGTGGGGGGGGATGGGTGATGGGTGAGGGAATAGATGGGGGGTGATGGGTAATGGGTGAGTGAATGGGTGTGTGGTGATGGGTAATGGGCGAGTGAATGGGTGGGGGGTGATGGGTAATGGGTGAGTGAATGGGTTGGGGGTGATGAGTAATGGGTGAATGAATGGGTTGGGGGTGATGTGAATGGGTTGGCGTTAATACATACATTTCTACATCCATGATTTCAGGAAAGCTAGAAGGGGCTATCTGGAGAGTCTGTGTTTGGTGGGCCTTCGGCCCACCA
>JACEEZ010000198.1:72500-94960 GCA_016584305.1 Chionoecetes opilio
CACCCTGCTGGTGGCGGCATAGATACCTGTCAGTTTGCGGGTGTGTTTAGAAAGCTTGCCACTCAACATGGCCGCGCTCCCGAAATACCCGGATGTGTGACATCATGAGAATACTATCTACTGGGAGTTTGCGGACATGTTTGCGTTTGCGGAAGTGCTTCCGCAAACGCAAATCCGCAAACGAATTCGGACTTCATTCGAATTCGGGCGGTTTGCGGAAATGCCCACCTCTGGTGTGTGGTGTGTGTGTGTGTGTGTGTATGTGTGTGTGTACAGTTGATATCACGATCTCGAGGCAAACTTTCAAACACAACGAATAGCAGCAACGCCATGTGTTTGAAAGTTTGCCTCGAGATCGTGATATCAACTGTACACACACACACACACACACACACACACACACACACACACACACACACACACACACACACACACTCCCAGGGATTTTTTCACTGACAAATTCGGGCGGTTGCTGTCTTTCTTGAGCAAGGGGATGGGTGTCTGTGGTTTGTGAAGTCCCAGCATTGTCCTATCAAAACAATTAAATTAGTAAAAATAAAATTACGTAGTGCCGAAATAATCGAGTTGGGCAGTTCATGCTAAGTATTTATCTAGTTTGTTCTAAACCGCCTCAACCGTGCAGCTATTAACTGATTGTGCTGGAAGAGTGTACCAAATATTAACAACTCTATTAGACAAAAAGTGCTCCTCTTCGTTTTATCGAAATTGCTCACCAATGATCTTGTATCTATTACTATGAGTAGTGTTTGTCCAATCAATATTCAAATAGTATGTTCACATTATCGAAGCCATTGAACATTTTAACAATAATTATATTAAGTCTCCTCCAAACCTACGTTTTAACAAGCTGAACAAGTTAAGTTCCTTCAATCGCTCTTCGTATGGCTTGTTTCGAAAGCGTGGAATAATTTTAGTAACTTTTCATTGTACTGTCTCCATCTTGACTATATATTTTCTATATAGTAGGGCGAACATAACTGAATGCAATGTTCAAGATGAGGCCGCACGATCGCATTGAAAAGTGTTATGAAGGACATTTTCAGACTTACATTCGAAAGTCCTATGAAACCAGTTTATTTGTCAACCCTCTTAACAACTTCTGAAAAATGTATACTGAACTTGAGATCGCTGCTCACAATAATCTCCAAGTATTTATCTTTGAAAACATTGGAAAGTTCACGTCCGTCCATTAAGTAGCTATTTTGATAGTTATTACTTCATGTATGCAAAAAATTACCCTTGCCGGTGTTAGATGTCATCTGCCACTTCAATTAGCTAAAGTGTTCAAAGTCAGATTGCAATTGCATCTTATCGGCAGTTGTGATTACTTTATTCGTTACTTTAGAATTGTCCGCAAACTTTGATATCTTACAGGTGAGGTCTTCGTTAATATAGTTTACATAGATTGAGAAAAGTACAGGACCTAGCACAGATCCCTGCGGTACACCACTTGTAACGTCTCGCCAGCTTGATGCCATTCCATTTATTACAACGCGCTGCTTTCTCTGAGAAAGCTAGTCTTCAAGCCATTTAAAGACATTTCCAGTTAAGGCTTGTGATTAAAAAAATTTAAGTAAACGCTTATAGGGGATTTTGTTAGACCCTTTTTGCAAGTAAATGTAAGTCACATTTACTGCTTTCGTCTCGTCGAACGTGCTGTAAACGTTATTAAAAAAGTCTAGCAAATATGTGAAGTAAGAACGTTTATTACAAAAGATGTTTGCTGGGAGTTTTTGATCAGATTATTATTTACTAAGAAATGTTCCACATTGTCTCGTATTTCAGTTACGATTAATTTACAGACTATGGATGTGAGGGTGATCGCTCTGTAGTTGCTCGATTGTGTCAAATCTACTTTTTTTCTGTATTGGAGTAACATTTGAAAGTTTCCAATCGCAAGGAACTTAATTTACGGATTTGTTAAAATTATTGAAAAAGGCTTACAAATCTGGTGCTTCGCTTCCTTTAAAACTCACGGTGCAATATAGAATGGCCCGGGTGATTTGTTAATTTTGAGTTTATCTATTGCTTAAATTATTGTGTCCTTAAGAAATTCCCAATTATTGAATGGAATTACGTTACTTTGATCGCAGCCCACTTCTTCCAGGCCATTTATACCTTCAATTGTAAAAACAGAAACAAAGTAATCATTAAATACTTCAGCCATCTAGATTTAATTTTTAGTATTTCTACTGTTTTCAAGAGAAAGTGGATCTAGGTTCGCTGTGATCACTGTCTTCTAACGCACGTAACTGGAAAATTCTTTTGGGTTCGATATATTGATACTTGCAATATATAATTCAAGACCTTTCTTACTTTTATTTATCAACTTTACCCCGCCGTAGTCTTTCGAACTCTATTTTATCAATTTCATTTTGAGATTACGAGATTAAGTATTTACGGTAGGCCAGTTTTTTCTGTAAAAGCCCAGATTTAATCAGACTAAAAAAAACGAGGTCTAATATGTTCTCTACTCTCATGGGGTTGTGAACACGTTGAGTTAACGAACTTTCTAATAAATCGCTGCAGAAGTTATGATCCGTATGCTAGTTTAGGGGATTCCCCAGGAAGTAATGGCTTGGTTGAAATCACCAAAAATGACGCAATCGAACTCATTACTTATTTTAATTAACTAATCGTATAGCTGATTATTTATCAGCGTTGATAGTGTGAACTAGGGGTCTATAGATGAGTCCGATTATAATTTTATTTCGAACGGATCTTTTGCTGCATAAATAGAGAATCCACATTATCATCTCTCTCGTATTCTATGACCGTAGGATAAAAACTGGCTTTTACGTATAGCAATACTCCTCCACCTGTTATATTCGCCCTTTCACAGCTAAACATAAGTAACCAGGTAAATCATAGTCAGCCAAAAATTTTCTATATGTAGTGCTCAACCAGGACTCTGATATACCAATGAATTGATAATTATCTTCGGTCACAACAAGGGCTTCGAGGTCTCAAAATATATTTCGGATGCCGAGCACATTGAGCATACAGTCTTTTACGATATATCGAACTGAGGTCACATCGTGGGGCTGGTCATTTACGTTATAAAGGTTACATCTGAGAGGTTGGGTCCATTTATCACTAGAAGTTACGTCGGAGAGGTTGGGGCCGGTCATTACTAGAGGTTACGTCGGAGACTAGTCGAGTTTGTCGGCCTTTTTTTAACCAGAGACTAGTAGCTGCTGTGCTTAACTTTCTGCCAAACTTAGCTTACTGAGCCCCATTTAAGTGTAAGCCATTTTCCTTAAGGGGGGAACCCATACGTCGGGGTCAAAATCATCAAAAATGACGAAAATATGGAAACACTCCTGCTATTTGCCCCGAAGTAGGCCAGGCCCACGAAAGAGAACGCCTGTTCGATGGGGGGGGGTGGGTGGGGGGGTGAGAGAGTGATGACGAGACAACAGTAGTGCTTCATTTCATCAGCGCTGATTCAGACGTGGAAGTTAGAGGTCACGTCGTGTCTCCAATAGGACAAAAGTTGAGATTTATTTATTGAGGTAAACATGCCTTTCATGTGTTGTGTCCCAAGTTGTAAAGGGAATTATCGAAAAGGACCAAAAGTTAGTGTTTTTTCTTTTCCAAGAAGTGAGGATGAGTCGGACAAATGGCTGGTTTCTCTTTTCACGAGGACTTTTCTTTCCTCGCTCTGCAAGAAGACTTTTAATTATGCATATGTCTTACATCATTTAGGAAGGAAAACATTTTGTTGATGGTTGTACTGTATTATGCATAAGTTAATAAAATGTATATAATGTATGTATATATTTTTCTTATACTTTGCCTTGCCGGGGTAATGCTTTAATCTGCATATAATTTGTCAAAAACTATTAATATATAATAATTATTAAAAAATATGATCAATTAAAACGTGAGATACGTACCACAGCTGTTTACAGGGGAGAGAGTTATGTCCCTGTGAACCCTGAACTGAGCTCACTACTGTTGTGACGTAATACCCCCACCGAACAGGCCTTCTCTCTCGTGGGCCTCGGGTAGGCGCGTCAGGCGCCGCTGCCCTTAGCACCGTATACGACGAAATATACATTTAAATACCATTTAATTACCCCCCCCCCCACCCCTTGAGTCACGCCCAACCCGGCTGATCGTGATATACATAAGAAAAAGGCATGTTTTTCCACCTCTATGTAACTTTGATGTCATTCCTTTTACTTTTCGATTCTAAAATAATGTATATACGACCCTTTGGGCTGTGTGGTGCAAGGCTGCTCAAGTCACTAGTTAGGAAAAGAGACCGGGAAAGGGCGCTACTTTGACTTGCTCTCTTAATTTTATTCGTGAGACTCCTCCATCGAGAGGATAGTTTTCTGTGAGTACCTGAGTAGGTCATTATACTCAGGTACTCACAGAAGGGGACCAGGTACCATTAGAGCAGCTTCCGTCATCCCTCACCCAAGTGACAGGTCGCCCCTCGCACCACACCCAAGTGACATGCGTATCAGTTCTTGCCCAAAATGAGCTGTTTGGTATCAAAAGGGTCTCAATTCAATCATACTAACCTTGTAGCATTGTTTACTAACAAGGCTAAGCCAATTTATTTCATTCATTCATTTTATTTCAGTATGCAGGAGTAAGAAAGAAGTTATCATCTTCCTTGCACAAAATTGGTTCTCCTGAAAAGTTGCATTTTTCAAATTCAAGTCTTAATAACTTTGCAAGGAATGCACATATTTTGTTCATTTTTGGTGAATACAGCTACCATGAGGTTTTCTGTAATTATTGGATGGAAATTTATAATGGATAATATTTGAATATTTTAGCAATTTGTTAATTCATCAAAATCGCAAATTTTGAGTATTTTGTCAGCCATCGGTTTCGAGGTTATTTCTACAGATAAAAATTTAATTATATTATGTTAAATCACATTAAATTAAATTAAGATTAGATTACATCTGAAATGAACAAAAAATTGCAACTTTAATATATTGTACTAAAATAACAACATATTTTGATAATATTCAATCGTTTAAAAAGTATTAACAAAGTAAAAGTACATGAAAAACCGATAAAATATTTTTAGCTCCCATAGTTTTTCATATATTTTGATGAAACTCATACATTATCCTGTTTATATACTACAACACTATTACCTATAATTTGAACCTTATTGGTTAAAAAAAAAATCGGGAAATGGGATTCCCCTCTAAAAGTGGACTAGTTTTCGATAGAAAGCATGCCAGAGGTTTGCAAAGTCAACGCCTTCTTCTGAACAAAAGGTTTTTAGACAGCTATTTAAGCTGAAGGCATTGTTATAGAAAGCACGCGGCGCATTGATCCTAGGGAAGATGCCTGAAAGATCATATGGGATTTAATTATGTACTGCCTAATCATCCGCCTGTACCTGTCCAGCAGTTCCTCGGGCCTGGTTTTTACAACGTAATTTATGCCAGCGTGTATGACAAAAAGAGTGTTTTCAGTGATGACGTCCGTTGCCTTATCGCAGGCTGCCGTGATGTCATCAAGGTAGACCCAAGCATACAAAACAATTTCCTCTTCGATCGAGCTCTTCCGCAACATTTTCGCAGCTGCCCTTTTACAATGGAATCGCCTATGACTCTGGTCGCATGAATGTCCTTGTCGTCTTTCCCTAGGAACTCGAAACTATTGTATGTCCTGATCAGTAAAAATTCTTTAATTTTGACTGGGCGGGCACCATTCCTGACTTGAATGAAAGCTGCCTCTTCAGGAGCAGTTCGATCGGAGGTGGCGGAAGGTGCCTCTTCTGGAGCAGTTTGATCGGCGTTGGTACCAGTGATATGGGCCATAACATCTCCAGGAGCTCACCTTACGTTGGAGGCAACAAAATATTGAAGGGTATTATACATCGCAGCGGGGTCATCATATTTACGGTTCGTTTCCTCCATTAATTTCATCATGATACAAAACCTACACGACAACGAATTTCTAAAAAAACTGGAGATATACTGGATTCCACAGTCCTCACATTCTCTCATTGTAGAGAGCATGGTGCAAAGATTTATTCGCATTCAAAAAATTTACTCAAACTTCAGAAAACGCTCGCGAGATTCAGTAAAGTTGTGACCATGAATTGAATTTGAAATATAAGTGCATGGAAAGAAGATATTGCAGTGTTAGATGCCTAGGAATTAGTTCCCACAGTGTCTTGTAAATACTAAAATTACCAATAGCTTGCCTTGAGTCTCGGTTACGAGTGAGACTTTCACAACACGGTGCTCAGAGCTTTTATTCTTCCAGTTTTATCCCATAGACGGGGCTGGCGTAGTCACTCAAAGCAAAGCTGGCACAGGAGGAAAGGAACCAACAATTCGTCCTTACTTTCCGACACGACTTTACGAGACTATCAAACGCACTTCCAGAGAGACCAAGTGGCATAAATCTTCCCTTTGGAGATTAGAAAAAGACTCAGACTATCCCAAAAGGCCGATTGGTGTAGCCCCAAAAGCCTCCAAAGACAATGTTTTTAGGGAAAAGAAGAAAACCAGTTGTCATGAAGAAAGGGTATAAAAGGTCTGTCAAAGAGTGGAGGGACAGGGAATTCCCACCGACAACTAGTTCTAAGGACCCCACCACACCTGTGGCTTTTATAGTGTAGAAGTCGCCACACTCCTTTACACCGCAGGCCCAGCTAACTAGGGCTTGATTTAGCTAACTAGGACCTGGAACTCCAGCCCTTGTCTCTAAAGAGAACATCTGCCAGCAGACCAATTCACCACTGCTGCTGCCCAGCGGCTGCACCATAACCCTGGTACGGGAGACTATCCAGGCTTACACCTTGTCCATGGGTGACCTAAGACTATGCACGGTAGGGATGCCCAATTCCCTGAGGTAAAATATATTAACACGCATACAGGCCTTATCTACTGAGAAGGAGGAATTCCGGTGTAAATTCGTTACATCTATATATATATTTTTTGTCTAACCAGCTAACTTAAAAAAAAAATCTTCGCATTTTGTTAATACTGCCTGTTTTTTTTATTCTTATTGTAGATAGGACGGATGGAGTGGTGGGTGGGGAAGAGCCTTCGACTTTGCTATTATTTTGGCTGTAACTCGAGTGGATTTTATTATAATGGTATAAAGAAGTTACACAGGCAGCTCCGTTTGGCATTCTAAGTATGTTCTGTCTGTTCCCTCTCGCCCCTCTTATCTCTCTCTCTCTCTCTCTCTCTCTCTCTCTCTCTCTCTCTCTCTCTCTCTCTCTCTCTCTCTCTCTCTCTCTCTCTCTCTCTCTCTCTCTCTCTCTCTCTCTCTCTCTCTCTTTTATTTTTTTATTTAAACAATTGACATCATGGTATACATGGGGATACAAATAGCAAAGAGGTTGGTGAAGGCAATGAGTGGCAGAAGCTAAAGATGTCCCCTGTCCCGGGGACATCTATCCAAAAGCTATGCCATATAGGATAATAACTAGGTATATAATGTTACAGGCTGAGGGTCACTGTCCGTCACAGGCACTTTTCAGTCGCACTATTGACACGTACACTGTATGTCACTGTGTCATTGTGTCAATGTGTGTCACTATGTGTGTGTCACTGTGTGTCACTATTGACACGACACTGTGTCACGTCTTACGGGCACTAAGGCGGATGTAAGCGGCACTATCTGTGGGCCGCCACCTTCACCTGCTGGGTGTTCATGGCCACGACATCCACCTCAACCGTGAAGGTGTTCTACAGTGTCGCCGTGGCCCAAGTAAAGGCTCGCTCTCCCATCCCGGTGTGGGTTCTCGGGGCCTCGAGGAGGAGATCACCTGACACTACCATCCTTGTAGCGCGCTCTGATCTCCTCCACGGGACCCGAAGTCCTGCAAGGTGGGAAGAGTGTTGCACCTGGGCCTTGTGCAACACTGTGAGGGCACCGACTCTCCTCCGGTGCCCCAGGCTGTCAAGCTGGGAGCGGGGATCATCCCGCCACTGCTCCTGCAGTAGTCGTTGTTGTTGTTATTGCTGGTGTTGTTGGAGCTGCAGCTGATGTTGTTGTTGTTGTCGTCGCTGTGCTGCTGCCACTGTTGCCGCGGGCGACGTTCCATGTGATATTGGTCGTCGGTTGGGTGTATGAGGCGCTCAGCACGCCTCTGCACTTTGTCCAGCAGTGACAGGTGGCACTGGGCACTACTCAATCAGGTGAGAGGACAGTACTCCATGACGGCCCCCCCCCCCCCCCTCTCTCTCTCTCTCTCTCTCTCTCTCTCTCTCTCTCTCTCTCTCTCTCCTCTCCTCTCTCTCTCTCTCTCTCTCTCTCTCTCTCTCTCTCTCTCTCTCTCTCTCTCTCTCTCTCTCTCTCTCTCTCTCTCTCTCTCTCTCTCTCTCTCTCTCTCTCTCTCTCTCTCTCTCTCTCTCTCTCTCTCTCTCTCTCTCTCTCTCTCTCTCTCTCATAAACATATCATCCAAATCTATAGTAACATATGGAGTCCCACAAGGCTCTATCCTTGGCCCTATTCTTTTTTCTGTATTTGTTGATGATATCTCGGAGTACGTAAACGATTGTTTTAGTTCAGTATGCAGACGATACACAGTTTATCCACAGTGGCAATATCAATAACGTAGACCAACTAATCACCAGAGCTAAAGTAACGCTGTCGAATGCCAAGACTTACTTCCTAAAAAGTGGACTTATGTTAAATTCTAAAAAGACTCAATTTATATTTATTGGAACACGGCAATTGTTATCGAACATTCCAGACGATATGACCATCAACTTTAACGGTAATAATATAACAATAACCAAGCATGTCAAAATATTGGGTGTTTACTTTGACAGATACATGACCTTCGACACACACATACACCAACTCACTAAGAAAGTAACAGGAGTATTAATGTTCATAAATAGAGTGAAAGACTTATTTGACAAGGACACCAGAGTGATTGTGATACATACACTAGTGTTAAGTCTAAATAATTACGGACTCAAGATATGGGGCAACACCAATGAAACCCTCATGCAGCAAGTACAAAAACTGCAAAACTTCGCTGCCAAAGTGGCTGCTGGGGGTTACAAAAGACGCGACCGTGCGACTCCTGTGATACAAGAACTTAAGTGGATAAAGATGAAAGAAAAAGTGAAATTTGATCAATGCATGATGGTGTATAAAGTGACCCATAAGTTATTATCCTGAGTGGCTATTGAACTTACCATTTGTAACACAGATAAATGACTGCATAACAAGACAAAATCGAAACCTATTTGTCCCAAGAGTGAACACAGACAATGGTGCCCGTTCTTTATTAGTAAGTGGACCGAGAGCATGGAACAAGCTCCCTTTTAATATAAAAGAACTCCCGTCACTCACGAGTTTCAAAAAAGCCTTAACTACTTACGCTCTTCAAGGTGGCCTTTGCTAAGAATTTTCAAATATCATAATTATTTATACACTATGCTTTATTATGTATATACATATATGTATTATGTCTTATTATGTAAGTAATCTACATTCCTCCATGTAACTATATTTCACCATGTATATGTTATTTTTTAGTAAGTAAGAGAAAAGCCATTGTACATTAATGGAATAAAGCATTCTGATTCTGATTCTGATTCTCTCTCTCCTCTCTTCTCTCTCTCTCTCTCTCAGTTCTCCTCTCTCTCTCTCTCTCTCTCTCTCTCTCTCTCTCTCTCTCTCTCTCTCTCTCTCTCTCTCTCTCTCTCTCTCTCTCTCTCTCTCTCTCTCTCTCTCTCTCTCTCTCTCTCATTTTGACGGTCCTTTGAATTTCCTTATTCTGTCCTTCACTCCATCATATTCTCCGACCTTTCCTCTTTCTCCTTCTAAATTTCCGTTTCATTTTTCCAGACTATAAATCCACCTCCACCTCCTCCCGGGGCGCTGCGTTTCCCCTTATTAGGAGTCATCAAAGCCATCAAAGGGCACCGCCCCTGGCAGCCTCCCGCGTCTTCAACAGGGTAGAAATTGAGGCAAGGCTAAAGTGAGGGAGGAGTGAAGGGACAAGGGGGAGGAAAATATGGGAGAAAATAAGGCAAAGGAGACCGCGCACGATTATAGTTATTTCTCTCTCTCTCTCTCTCTCTCTCTCTCTCTCTCTCTCTCTCTCTCTCTCTCTCGCTCGCTCTTCGTCTCTCTCTCTCTCTCTCTCTCTCTCTCTCTCTCTCTCTCTCTCTCTCTCGCTCTCTCTCTCTCTCTCTCTCGCTCTCGTCTCTCTCTCTCTCTCTCTCTCTCTCTCTCTCTCTCTCTCTCTCTCTCTCTCTCTCTCTCTCTCTCTCTCTCTCTCTCTCTCTCTCTCTCTCTCTCTCTCTCTCTCTCACCATTAGAGGCACCGTAACAGTCCACGCAATAAACAACAATTACCTACACTGTATCTAATTTCATGATACAAAATAGTGTGTTGTAAATACATTAATTTTAACAAAAAAATAATCACAATTTTTTTGGGGGGTTACCGTTCCCTTTCATTTTCTGCTGTGTGTGTACGCGAAACACTTTCATATGAAACCATTAAAAGAGGAATATGAGGAATATCACTATGCGTCTTTCTTTCTCTCTCTTTTTGTTTTTCTTTTTTCTCTCTTTCTCTGATGCTTTATTTCATTCTCACCACAGCCCCCTCTAGGAGTCTAGACTGTTTTCATTACAGTGAAAACGTGCAATTTATCTTTCGGTACTAATGCTAGTTATATGCGTTAATACCACCACTCATAGTTTCATAGCTTCCTTTACTGGCAGTAGTAGTAGAAATATTAATGTTTTTATAATTGATTATATCATGAGTATCACTATTATCATTATCATAACCATTACTACTACTATACTACAACAACTACTAATAATAATACTTTTGTTGTTGCTATCCTCCTTAGCGTGAGGAGTGGAGGCATATACATTATTCATAGGTAGTAAAATAAAAAATATTTTGCGTGCAGGGAACACCTTAATTCAGAGCTTCACATTCCGAGGAGGCACAAGTCATTATTTTCTCTCTCTCTCTCTCTCTCTCTCTCTCTCTCTCTCTCTCTCTCTCTCTCTCTCTCTCTCTCTCTCTCTCTCTCTCTCTCTCTCTCTCTCTCTCTCTCTCTCTCTCTCTCTCTCTCTCTCTCTCTCTCTCTCTCTCTCTCTCTCTCTCTCTTACTGGTATGTATTTGTTATATTACGAGCTCTCATACTTTGACATTTGTTATGGTATAACTGGCAGTGCTGGTGGTGGTAGTAGTAGCAGTAGCAGTAGTAGTAGTAGTTATAGTGCTAGTAGTAGTTATTGTTTTTATAATTTCTAACATTGTGAGTATCATTTTTATCAGACTGTCATGACTGTTACTACTACCATTTGCACAACATTGCCCTTGTTGTTGTTGTTGTTGTTGTTGTTGTTGTTGTTGTTGTTGTTGTTATCCTCCCCAACGTGAGGAGTGGCGGCGTATAGGTAGTGCAGTAGCATCCCTTAAACTTTTAGAGGAACACCTCCATAAATGCCGTACATTCCGGGACGCATATTCCCCAACTCTATAGGAGTACGTGGTTTCCGAGTGAAGACGCTTAGCTGTAGCTCCGAAACTAACCATAGGATTTTCTGGAAAATACCCTCATTGTGATTCCCACACAAAGTTATTCTACGAAGACCTGGATAGCCGATTCTACCCTATCCGTAACCTAGCGTAACCTAACCCGATGTGTTCAACAGTAAACACCACATACTCTTCCAGAAAACGGGAATATGCTTCCGGGGCCCTATCTATGGCCCGCCCGCCATTCACTGAGGTCGCAGCCAACCGAGACAGACACTCAGCGGGAACTATTTGCTAAGGATCCGAACAGGAGGCCGAGGCATGCAGGGCGGGTGAGAGGGGCGATATAACTGCAATGGCTGTGTCTATATACCAGTACCTTCCGAGCTCCGCCCGTCCCTGCCTCCCTGCCCTACACTCTCCTTCCTCACTGTCCATCTCTGCTTAAGCCCCCTTCACATATTCCATAATTGAACCACGATAGCGCCAACAATGCAATGCGCAGCGCCGTCATTGTCCTGATTATGAGTCCATCATGACCGATCGTGACGCTCGTGACGCGCTCGGCCGAGGCCACGAAAAGTTAGTGTATGCACTAAAAAATCAGGAAGCTCCGTGATTTTTGTACCCAACGCAGCGCTATCGTAAGTATATCGTGACGCTATCGTTATATATGTAGCAGCTTCATCACACTATCGTTATCGTCGTATGTCTATCGTGACGAGTGTCATGAGAAAAACAGTTACAGTGTGTCACGATAGCCCTAATAATATGCATAATGCGTCACGATAAACGCAAGCATGAGTCACGATAGAGCTAATAATGTGTCACCATTGTCCTAGGAATACGTCACGATAACCTGAAGAATACGGAGATTTCGTCATGATAGGCTATCTAACTCAGCGTTTCTTAACCTTTTCCGACCTCATCACCCCATGTAGTCAGGTCTAGGAAGTCCAGCACCCCATAACTCTGGCTAACATCTGGTTAAAGAGTCTACAGTTGCTTCATAATTTATTGTGTTCATTCCCCAAAAATAAAACACCAAGGATACCAATACTATATGTACAAACAATAGAGTAAAAAGTATGGACAAACTCACTCAAGCATAAACAGCAGGGTAATTATACACTTAACAGAAAGTTATTAACAGAAATTTCTTAACAGAAATTATTCACTTAAATACACTTATCAATGTGATTTTTGTTGTTGCTTATGTGCGACTAGTTTTTGAAATCTAGGCTTCGTGTTGGTCAGAGCCACCCTCACGTCGTGGAGCAGCCCACCATGAAGGCGGTTCCGGGCAATTGTTTTGATCTGGAACATGGTTACAGGAACTACCAAGTGTAGGCCTCACGGCCTTTTGTAGCTTCCTTATTTTCTTATGTTCTTATGGTGGAGATCGAATGCCTTTTCACACAGATAGGTAGTTGGAAATGGAATGATCATATCCAGCGCTGCCCTCGCCACTCCAGGGTACGTTACCAACTGATCACACCAGAAGTCAGACAATGGTAATGTACGGAATTTTGTCTGACAATCCTGGTTCACCTGCAAATCAATAAGCTCCTCCTTCAGGTTGTCAGCATCACTCATGTCTGCCAGGAAGGGCTGCTGAATCCATTCTGGAAATGTATGATCCTTGGGAAAGTACTTTGTCATGGTGGTCTCAAGCTGCGAGAGGTGAGCAACAATATTTTCTACAAGCTTATGTAGTCTTATTCCCCAATTTTTCGTCTAGGATAGGAAAGCTTCCCACATTCCCTACCTGGATTCGACGATTCCAGAGTGAGAGCTTCTTCTTGAAGGTTTCTACCTTCTCTGCACAAACAAGATTGTTAGCAAACGTGCCTTGCATGGACAAGTTGAGTTCATTCAAATGACTGAAAATGTCTGCCAGATAGGAGAGAGAGAGGATGAACATTTCGTCCTTAAAATTTTCAGCGAACTTATACTGATACTCTCGGAGGAATATTGCAATCTCATTCTTGAGCTCTACAATATGGGTCAGGATTTTCCCACGTGAGAGCCACCGCACTTCTATGTGGAAGAAAAGGACTGATGTTAACTTCCAATCTCCCCACTAAGTATTTTGAACACTCTGTGGCTTAACCCGTGGGCTGCGGCATGAATTCCGTAAGGCTCTCCTGAGCGACTGCGGCATGCCTTTCGGACGCGCGATTTTCAATCGCATACAAAAACCGCGCCAACATTTGTAGAAGTCCACAAACTGTGTCACATGTAGGCTGAGATGTCAGCTCTCGATATCATACACCACCATCTCTCTAACTACGCTGTATGTAGGGATACCACTCCTTGGGTTATTCCCAAGATCTTGGGATTTGGGCCATGGCCTACGTATATTTGTTGTCTAGCTTTGCATTTTTTTGGGAATTATTCAAGTATTTCTCCACCAGTTTATCTCAAGGTAAGCATATGTACCGTATTTAGGATTAAGTTTCAATGGTTTTTTTTATATAATGAGTTGCAAGCACGGAAATAATGATAGTTGCATGAATATATCCAACATACTGTTATACCTACTTATACTGACATATATCATGGTTATTCCCCCTAAAAATGCATACAATATGCCTAGCAAGCATAATTTGAGTGCATCTCTTTTCAACAACAGCACCAACTGCGTATGAGGCATACATAGCCCCGAGGCAGAGAGGTAATCTGACACCAATCTTCCTTATCACCCTCCCGCCTTCTCCCGTTCGCTTTTACTTTTCATTTACTTTGTTATTTACTCATTACGCACGCCTTATTTTTGGTGTATATTCCTCACAAGGGACTTCTTATACAAGTTTATACACATAAAGAGCCATCAGAGTGCTTTATAGGCGAAATATAGAGCGCTTTGTATTATCAATTACCCCATACTCCCTCCACCACTTACTCCACCACCATAACCAGGGATGCCACTCTAAATTTTCAGAAATCCCAAAAAATCCCAAAATATACAAAAATATCCCAAGGTCTTTGAAAAATCATTGAAACTAAATCCTAAATACGGTACACATAGAGATACACCTTGAGATAAACTACTGGAGAAATACTCGAATAATCCCCTCAAAAATCTAAATATCTTGGGAAAAAATCCCAAGGAGTGGCATCTCTGACACCTCAGTACAGTCACTCGCAAGCGTTTGGTGCCATTCGCGCCAGATATTTTAACTCCTGACCACAACCACACCACAATCCCATACGTTTGGAATAAAAATAAATATATTGCCGGGTGCGGATTTTTACTACCTTGACGATGATGTAATTTTCATCCAATTTTGAAATGGTTACTGTTTTACTCACTATGCCGCACTAGCGGCCCTAAAAAATTCACAGCTCCCGTAGGCCTCGGGTAAAAGGACGACCCCGGATGAAATTCACAACTTGAACATAGACAGTTATAACTTCTTTGAGGTGAGGCGGCAACGGTTTTGCAGGCAAAGCATGACGATTGAGAACACAGTGCTTCATGATGATAACTGGTACCCTCCCTTTACCAAATCAATAAAGCCAGACCTATTCCCTATCATGGCTGGGGCACCATCTGTACAGACCGATCCTTCCTTCTCCCAATTGATCTGATGGTTCTCCAAGAACTCGTCCAAGAGTTGAAATACATCCGCTGCCTTTGTCGTCGTTTGCAATGCCTCGCAGAAGAGGAATTCATCTTTAATTTCACCATCCTTGATGTACCGGTTATACAAAATCAGTTGACTCATGTTGGAAACATCAGTTGATTCATCCAACTGGAGACTGATGCAGATGGGACTGTCCATAATCCCCTGAACAATCTGGTCCAAGATGTCGCAACTCATATCTGCAACTCTCCCTGCGATGACATCGTTGAACAGAGGCATTTGTTTCCTTTTATTGGCTGCCTCTGTTCCAAGAACCAGTTCTACCATCCGATGGGTGCATGGCTTAACCAGGTTTTCCGGAGCTGAATGCGAAGCCTTCTCCCTGATGCACTGGTATGCCACCTCATAGGAAGCTTGCAGAAGGGATTTTTGCACTGGCTTGAATCCAAGTCGGGGTAGTGTTCCTTTCTGGTCATATCTAGCCCTCTTAGCCTGCAGGGCCTCGACAGTCTGTTCTTGTTCTGCAGCTGGATGCTTCACCTGGTGTTCTTGGAGTCTAGCAGGCTTCAAATTTGAGTTGCAAATAATTAAATGGCCGGTCATACATAGTGTGGTCTGGTCCTCCACGATCATCCAGAAGTGCTGTGAAACCATACGTGACATATTCGTCACCCCATTTGCGTGTCTTTGGCATTACATAATCACACAAGCCTATGGACAAAGAAGCTGTTAGCAAAAATGCACCAATCTAAATTAGACATTTGACCTTCAAAATTTAATTGATTGGTGTTTTGACCATAGGTAACGTTCCCCCCAGAAAAAACTTCATAAAATTGGAGCAACTACTTTATGAGTGATGTTAACAGAGAAACAAACAAACAGACACAGACGAACACATAGCATTATTCGACCTTCATCACCTTCGTGAGTGAGTTAGAGCGAATGAGGAAGAGTACACCTTCCAATGGTCTTACCAGTATTACTGGAACTTGAAGGTAAGGCGAAACACAACGATGCGGGGGCTTGAGCTGTTTTGCTATTGCGCAGCTAGTGCCTGCAGCGGCGCGGTCTCACCGCCTCACGTCAGACATCAGCACTCGAGTGCAAGTAAACTTTCAATGAAAGTCAGTATAATGAGGTTAAAGTGTATCAAATAAAAATAGTACTCTTGTCAAAAATTATCCCTTCGATATTTTTGTATCCAGTGCGAGGAACTCTAATATTGTACCGCCATATATGTAGCAATTTCCAGCACCCCCTAAATCTGATTTCAGCACCCCCTGTGGGTGCTAACACCCCAGGTTAAGAAACACTGATCTAACTGATAGTCTTTCGACATGAAAGTCTACTAAATATGGGTCACGATAGAGTCACGATAGACCAACGAATGCCTGGTGAGGCATGTTGGTATAGCTCTTGACGCTATCATGATATCTTCATGACACCGTCGTGGCACTATCGTGGTTATCGTAGCTCTATCGAGACGACAAAATGATAGTTAATTTTCCATTCGTGACGTAGTCTTGCAGCTTTTCGTGATACCGTCGTGGCACCATCGTGACACAATCGTGGTTATCGTTGCTCTATCGTGACGACACAATTACCGTTAATTTTCCATTCGTGACGTAGTCTTGCAGCTATCGTGATACCTTCATGACACCGTCTTGGCACAATCGTGGTTATCGTAGCTCTATCGTGACGACAAAATGACCGTTAATTTTCTATTCGTGACGTAGTCTTACACCTATCATGACTCCATCGTGACCATCTTACGACCGTCATGACACATACTTACAGGCAGCGTGACATTGTTGTGAGGCTATCGTGGTCTGCGTTAATCGTGGTCAAATTTCACGATAGCGTCAATAATTAAATTAGTGGCGCTATCGTGGTTCGATTAAGGAATGTGTGAAGGGAGCTTTATTTATCAAGTCTTGTCTTGCTCCACTCCACCGCCTTCCTTCCTTCCACGCCCAACCAATCTGTCTTCCTCCTTCCTTCCCCTCCTGTCCTGCCTTGCTCCGCCCCGCCATGTGACAAACACACGCCGCCCCGCCCCAGGCCATCCTCCTTATTCCCTGGGACGAGACGGGAAGGCTCAGTCAACAGCAGGAAAAAAAGAGAGAGAGAGAGAGAGAGAGAGAGAGAGAGAGAGAGAGAGAGAGAGAGAGAGAGAGAGAGAGAGAGAGAGAGAGAGAGAGAGAGAGAGAGAGAGAGAGAGAGAGAGAGAGAGAGAGAGAGAGAGTTAACACAGCACATTGTCTTATTCAAAATGTTTTAATTGTGACTCACGGAAGAAAATTATTTTATTCATCAAATAAATTTTGTTGTATCTGATTCACATTGTTTGGTTTTACCCCCTTCCCCCTTCTCTTTTATCTCTCTCTCTCTCTTTCTCTCTCTCTCTCTCTCTCTCTCTCTCTCTCTCTCTCTCGCTCTCCTCTCCTCTCTCTCTCTCTCTCTCTCTCTCTCTCTCTCTCTCTCTCTCTCTCTCTCTCTCTCCTCTCTTCTCTCTCTCTCTCTCTCCCCTCTCTCTCTCTCTCTCTCTCTCTCTCCGCCTTTTGAGGCACCGTACCAGTCACCATATTACACATTCCTTCAATTAATTAACAAAAAGTGTTGTAAATCAACTAGTTTAATAACAAAATAGATAGTAACATTATTTTGGTCACTGTTCCCCTACATTTGTTTGTTTGTACGCGAAACATTTTCATATGAAACTAGTAAACATGAAGTCCTTGCATCGCTCTCCCTCATCTTCGTCTCTCTCTCTCGTCCTCTCTCTTCTCTCATCTCTTCTCTCTACTCTCTCTCTCTCTCTCTCTCTCTCTCTCTCTCTCTCTCTCCTCTCTCATCTCTCTCTCTTCTCTCTCTCTCTCTCTCTCTCTCTCTCTCTCTCTCTCTCTCTTCTCTCTCTCTCTCTCTCTCTCTCTCTCTCTCTCTCTCTCTCTCTCTCCTCTCTCTCTCTCTCTCTCTCTCCTCTCTTTTTTTTTTTTTTTTTTAATTTTTTAAACTTAATACATTGAAAACAAAAGGGGAGTTGATGTGCTAAAGTCCCGGTTGGGACGCCAAGGACTATTTCTAGCAGTATTATATTTTATTCATGACAATAGTTATACAAATAATATGGAAAAAGTTAAAATAGAGGTAAAATAAAAATTTTAATTAAAAAATAGTTAAAATACAGCAAATCTCTACTAAACTATACTGATACAGTGATAAGAAATTATCTACAATATCGCTAATACACATATATAAAGAAGTAACTATACATGATCACATTATATATAAAAGATTATCTAATGTATAACATTAATTATATATAATCATAACTTAATATCTTATCTCTTCTCATCCTCTCTTCATCTCTCATCTCATCTCCATCTCTCTCGATCTTCTATCGTCTTCACTCTCTTCTCTCTTCTTCTCTCTTCTATCTCTCTCTCTCTCTCTCTCTCTCTCTCTCTCTTCTTCTCTCTCTCTCTCTCTCTCTCTCTCTCTCTCTCTCTCTCTCTCTCTCTCTCTCTCTCTCTCTCTCTCTCTCTCTCTCTCTCTCTCTCTCCTCTCTCTCTCTCTCTCTCTCTCTCTCTCTCTCTTCTCTCTCCTCTCTTCCTCTCTCTCTCTCTCTCTCTCTCTCTCCTCTCTCTCTCTCTCTCTCTCTCTCTCTCTCTCTCTCTCTCTCTCTCTCTCTCTCTCTCTCTCCTCTGATATTTCATTATCACCACACCTTCTAGACTGCTTTCATAACAATAAATATGTGAAATATTGCTTTCGTTACTAATACTAGTTTTATGCGTTAATAGCAGCACTCATAGTTTAATATTTTTGTTTACCGGCAGTAGTAGTAGTAGTAGTAGTAGTAATGTTATTGGTTTTATAATTGCTTATATCATGAGTATCACTATCATCATGTTCATCACTATTACTGCTACTAATACAACCCCTGTGGTTGTTGCCAGGGTCAGAGAGTAGGGTCTGCCAGCCACATGAGCTACTTTTGATAATCCAGCGCAGTGACGTAAGCCGTATTTTTGTCAGGTCAAGCAAGATCAAGCTCTGACACGAAGACCAATCCATGATTTCCTGTTTTTGATCGCATACTTGATATGAAGACGGGATTAGAAATCAACATATATTAAACGGGAGTTTCGGCGGCGCGTGGCTGTTTTGTGATGCAGTACATATGCGGTGAAAACCATGAGCATCAACACCAACAAAGAACAATTATCCCAGACACCTCTGGAGCGGTGAGGAAATGTCAGGAAAGGACATTAGAGAAGCATAGAGGCGGGCGGCCGAGGGTATTGAAGTTATCTTGACATGAAAGCAACGTAATATGATTTTTTTTTTTTTTTTTACATATATGCCTATAACACGTGTAGGCAGTGGCCTCCAGGGCTCGGATGGTAGGCCCTGGAGGCTCACATGAGGGTTGTATGGGTGGCAGGGTGGTGATGGCAGGATTTTTATAGTGACTCCTGTGATTAGAGTAGGGTTGCCATACGTCCGGATTTTCCGGGACATATCCGGAATTTCGGTGTCAAAATCAGCATCCGGGGGGAATTTTGAAAATTCTCGAAATGTCAGGAATTTCAGCATCCATTACCAATTTTTCATATAAATACAAATTTCTTAAACTTTATTGACGAGAGAGAGAAGGGGGGAGGCAGTGGCGTAGCTACGGGGGGGTGGGGCATGTGGGGGGCACGTACCCCCCCATGATAATTCAGTGCCCCCCATGAGAATCCGGTGCCCCCCACTGGCCATGGCTGCCGTATTCTGTATAATGCTCTAATACCCACCACCAATCTGATCTTAGAATATGCCCTTATACCCTTCTACGTGGCAACTTAAGGCCTCCGTTTGCCTAGTGCCACCCCATTAATAGATAGGTAGCTACGCCACTGCTTGCAAAGCAACCCAGTCCATTAACAATCCACAAACTACTACGTAGCAAAAAAAAAAAAAAAAAAATATATCTTACCCACAATCATTTGGGACGTTGTTCACGAGTTCGAAGCACTAACGAAAACCATCAATATAAGCTTTAAAAAAATACTACAAAACCATACAAACACTTACTAACTCCCATTTACTAACATTTGAGATCTGGATAACGTTACAGGTCAATAATTGTTGGTCAAAGGTCAACAGGTAAAGGCGTGGGATAGAAATAAGGGAAAGGTTTAGTGTTTCGAAACAGTGTTGAGTTCCTTGAGTAATCCGGTACAAGCGACAGTCGAGAGCGAGCCGGCGAAGGGGCAGTACGCGTGTGCATGCAGCTGGGAGGAGGAAGGGGATCATTTTTGGCAAAACAACGCTTTATTTTATTGCTTTACTTCATATTTCCGCAGCGTAAGGTAGTAGAGAGAGAAAGGGAGGCAGTGGGAGAGAAAGTGAGAGGAATGAGTGAGCAGTGGTGGATCTAGGTGGCTACGGCCACCCCTGAAAGTTAATCTCATTGGCCACCCCAGATCTGAGTCAGAGGTCTAATGAAAATTCAACCATTTTTTTTCAATGGCTATGTCATGGCCACCCCACACTAGATATGTATCCAACCTTGGCCATCCAAGTCACCATTACCTGGCGGCGCTACTGTGAGTGGGAGAAGGAGGCAGGGAGGGAGTGAGAGCTTACGTGTGATTTACATAAGAACATAAGCATAAGATTTGAGGTTGTTTAGTCCTCCCTGCAATGTCATGCTAGCTGTTGGCTGTTATTTTTCTACCTTATATAACGTCAGATCGGCTATAGCCAGTGACGTAGCTATGTGGCCCCCTTGAGAACCTGAAGCCCCCCTAGGTGCCCCCCCATTGGCCGTGGTTGCTGTAATCTTTTTGGACTTGTGACTGACGATATGCCCGAATACCCATCAGAATGCCCCTGAGCTCCGCTTGCCTAGTGCCCCTCCATACTCAGCTATGCCCCCCCCCCCCCCATTGATATATACCTAGCTACGCCAGTGGGGGGAGGGTTTCGTTGGGTACCAGCTTTCGCGACTGGAGCATCAATATCATTACGTGTCCTGATCCTGGATTCGGTCGCAAGTCGCAACACTTCCCACGTGTATAAGTCGTTGCTCTCCGCCGTCGCCTCACGTCGCTTCAGTCTTCTTGTAGCAGCTGCTGCGGTGTTTGAAATGGTTTACCTGTTTGTCGCCACAGCTGCTACTTGCCCCAGACTAAATGCCCAAACGAAAATTAAATTAAATGTAGAGATACAGATCATACAGTATAGTGCAGCAGTATGATTATATATATATATATATTATATATATATATATATATATATATATATATATTAAAAATATATATATATATATATATATATATATAATATATATATTTATTATATTATATATTATATATATTATATTATATGTATATATATATATATTATATGTATACTAGCCGCAAAGCCGCACTCCGGGCGGACTTTTTGGCTAGCTCCTGCGGAGGGCTATTGGTGGGCCTTCGGCCCACCACCTGTATTTGGACTCTCCAGATACATGGACTGACTGACATGGACTCTCCAGATAGCCCCTTCTAACTTTCCTGAAATCATGGATGTAGAAATGTATATATTCCCCCCACCCATTCACTCACCCATTACCCATCACCCCCCCACCCATTCACTCACCCATTACCCATCACCCCACCCATTCACTCACCCATTACCCATCACCCCCCCCTTCACTCACCCATTACCATCCCCCCACCCTTCACTCACCCTTACCCTCACCCCCACCTATTCCCTACCCATCACCCCCAAACCCTCACCCCCCACCCATTCACTCACCCATCACCCCACACCCATTACCCATCACCCCACCCATTCACTCACCCATTACCCATCACCCTACATCAAGGCTTCCTCAATTAGAGAGAACTGCAACTCCGAAATGCCAGTGGTCGCTGGTAGTTTTAACTCACAATTTGGTGAAAAGTTGGTCAACTTGAAAGAAAAATATGGGCTAATTCCACTGTACTTAAAACACAAAGTATAATATTAAGAACGATTTTCTTCTATATGTATATTGTATAGAAGCCTGATTCTGTAAAACATTGTATATAACCAAATAACCAAATAGGTTATATTTGAGGAGGCGAGGTAAATGCTACTCTATGATATTATATAGTCAATAACGAATGTTTAGAATTTATCTATACCTAGGCAGTCATATTTCCCTGTTATTATTGTGTATCAATCAGATAGAAAGCCTAGAAGTGCAATGAGTCGACGCGTGAAGTGGCAATGTTTTGATTCAATCTCCCGCCACAATCTCCCCGCCCACCCTCCCCGCCGCGGCACGTCGCCTCCACAATTATAACCTACATTGTGCAGCACAACGACCATTCTTTATTTCGTTTTCCAAGG
>JACEEZ010000198.1:96123-103623 GCA_016584305.1 Chionoecetes opilio
TGAGATGCATTAAAAATTAATACAATTATTTTTAATCTTTTTAAATGGCTAGACAATGCAGCCTGCTACTCCGTTTAGGATGAAAGACTAACAAGCCAAAAATAGTGAATTATTAAGTTATATGCATAAAAGTGAACAAATGACATTAAAAAAATAGAGAAAAACATAAATAGCCAATGTAAATGACACAGAGGGGCAATACTAAACACACTACTAAACTTAATACTACAACACTACATACAGAAAACTACAACAGGAGAAAAAACAACACAGGGTTCATCACATACTTGTAAATGACACACATGGATAATACAAAGCACACTACTGCATATAATTCTACATCACATACAAAAACTAATCTAGGGAAAAGCAACACAAGGTTCATAACCTATTATCTAGTCACTAAGTGCAACTACACTGTAAAAAATGCAGGGTATAGAAAGGGTATAACTGGGGAATAAGGTATAATTTCGAGCTAAAATACCCGTAGCTTCACCAATACTCCTCTCAGTCAAGAGAAGGGGTATTTTAATGCATTTTTATACCCTTCATTAGACTCAGTCAAGAGAATTGGTATTTTAATACACATTTATACCCTTCATTAGACTCTGTCACAAATGTGCTTGGTAAGCTTATAAAATGTAAGCCTTGACAGGCATTGTAACACTTTATCAAATTACCACATTGTTACACTGAACATATAATGCGACAAAAAAGGTAATAAAAATGTATCAATTTCGAGATATTAATATTTTTTGAAAATATCACGAGATATCTTGGGTAGCGGTGTGTTGCCAGAACTCCTATGGAGAAGTTTATACCTGGTGCCTTTGTTATTTGAATGATATTAATTGATTATGATTTTTCATTTGATTACAACTTGAATTGAGAATTGAAAACCAGTCTTATGACTTCACTATGTGATTATAGTATGAACCTTCTCGCTGCGGAGAGTACTGAAATGGGGATGAATTTAAGGGGAAGGGGTAGGAGTTTAGGTTAAGGGGAAAGGGTATGAGTTAAGGGGAAGTGCTGCCACCAGCTCAAGCGAGTAGTTCTCTGGTTTACTCCCTGAGCACGTGAATAGATATATATTAGATTTATCTTGGTAGTCGTGATTGATACGTGGAATTATACCGAGTAAGGCTGACTCTTTTGGAAGTGTGGGGAATTACTGTCCTAACGCAGAATAATCACCTGGGGTTTTTATAATAAACACAAGAACTATATTTGAAAACATCATCCTATTTATTCATGCTGAAGTAGTATGTCTCTTGTTTGAGATCACAGACAAACATATAAGTGTTAATCCAACATCAGAAAGCTCTCCATCCCAAACACAGGAAAGCCCTAATCTGATATAAGTAAAAACTTTACACTCTGATACAGGAAGCTCTTCCCATGTGCTGAAGGTAAGCTCTTCCTATCTGATGAAGGGAAGCTCTTATGAGCATAACCCTCCTCACTGAATCCTACTAAAGAATTATCCTTCACTTAAGTAACATACCGCTGAATATTTATAATTATACATGGAAGATATATATATAGGGGAGAAAATGTGAGAGTAATGAGTTGGTGTGGGGATTCACTGTACCATGTGGCCTGGTTTCTTGAGAGGAAGGAGCGAGAGACTCCCGTCGAAGCCTACAACGAAGTGTGGAGACGACTCACGTTAATAACACTTATAAGGATGGGGCAGGCCTTCTATGCGTTAGTGACACTGAACTGTACCTATATATATATAGAAATATAGATAGATATAATATAACAAGGAAGGGGGGAAACAGGAGCGAGGTGCCGAGGTCTTACCTACAACGAAGTGTGGAGACGACTGACTCCTCTTGGTAGCTATGGTGAAGTGGGGATGAAAAGGAATGTTCGAATTCTATGATATTGGCCTCTCCTGAAGAGCTTATAGACCCCAAATAACTAATTAAATAATGAAACTAGTGTACCTAAGAAAAGGCTGCCTATACTACAGTCCTGTTACTTTGATATAGAAGAATTTAATATGTTTAATCCAATAACCGAGGAAAGTGTTATTGAAGTCCGTGTCCAGTGTCCGAACACGTCTTTTAGAGTGGTGTGGTATGGAGGCGAACCATAAATTTGGTCGACTTTTAATTTAGCAAATAACTCGACTAACACATCCATTTATGAACGTGATCTCTCACTATGGTGACTATTTTGAAGGACATTAAGAATCTAGGAGTGTTCCTTGATCTGATAGGAGGATGAGGGGAGGATGAAAAGTTTTGAATCCATTAGTTATCACTGATCGCGAAATAAGTATCCCACGAATGTTGACTCGCACGCGGAATTTCGGGGGGGGAGGGAGTGAGGGAAAGAAGGAAGAGAGAAATGGCGGGTAGGAAGAAAGAAGATAACTTACACGAGAAAACTAAAAGATTGAATTGCTTACGGGACATAACCCGGGAATTAGAGAGAACTGCAACTCCGAAATGCCAGTGGTCGCTGGTAGTTTTAACTCACAATTTGGTGAAAAGTTGGTCAACTTGAAAGAAAAATATGGGCTTATTCCACTGTACTTAAAACACACAAGTATAATATTAAGAACGATTTTCTTCTATATGTATATTGTATAGAAGCCTGCTTCTGTAAACATTGTATATAACCAAATAACCAAGTAGGTTATAGTTGAGGAGGCGAGGTAAATGCTACTCTAGATATTATATAGTCAATAACGAATGTTTAGAAGTTATCTATACCTAGGCAGTCATATTTTCCTGTTATTATTGTGTATCAATCAGATAGAAAGCCTAGAAGTGCAATGAGTCGACGCGTGAAGTGGCAATGTTTGATTCAATCTCCCCGCCACAATCTCCCCGCCCACCACTCCCCGCCGCGGCACGTCGCCTCCACAATTATAACCTACATTGTCGCAGCAACAAGCCGATTTCGGCATTCTTTATTCTTCGTTTTTCCAAGGCATTGCTTATTGTATTTGACAAGCGTTTGCCAGACGCAGCAGTACTGTCTTAGAAAACAGTGTGAACATCGCCCAAATTTTACATGCCACAATATACATGTAAAAAATCTATTAAGCTTGCTACTCGAGGCGAGTAATTTGCATTAAATTGCTATTATAGAACGTTCCATCGTAATGCATGTCATCCATATAATTAGTAGAACAACAGAAGAACTATATTTTTTGGTATTCAGATGCGGTGCATCAATATTTATCGCGAAATTAATTTATGAAAATATTAGTCGCGGAGCCAAAAACAGTAGACCAACCTTTGATTTTAAAACTGCCAGCGACCACTGGCATTTCTCGAGTTGCAGTTCTCTCTAATTAGCACGCAATTAAACTGAATTTTCCACAACTGTCTATCCCTTGCCACTATTTTTCATCAAACTTCGTAATTACACACCCACCGTCATCCTCTCATTTCGCTCACACCCATGACGAGAGAAAGTCCCTCTGTCACTCATTACAAGCTGCTATATTATATAAGCTATGCTAAAATATAAATCTAAAGTGCGGTTAAGAAAAGGCACTACTCCTATATAGAGAAAATACTGTTTTAAAATAAGTTACATAAAAGGATAAATGTAGTTTATAACGATATATGGCATAAAATGATATTTAAATCAATCCTTGCATAGTCCAAGCGATAGTTTGTGATAAGTTCGTCGTCGGTGCATTCGTTGAGGACGTTCCTGCACTGGCCAAACCTCCTCAGCCGACGGCTGCGTGGTGTTGATTGGTCTTTTAATGCCTAAGTTAAGACAAATCACCTATCAACATATTAAGGATTTTTGGTCTTTGATACAATCTTGCGACAAAATCACGTTTTTAATAGGGTTAATAGATCTCTGAACGCCTTCTCAGGCCGGCGCAACACCCACACTTGGCTTTCTTCTGGTACCGGAGTAATTTATTTTTGTTTTAGACACGTTACATAGCTACTATTTTTTATTACTGAATCACGGTTGTGTCCGCCCCTCACGGTGCCGTGGTGGCGGTGACGGTTGCAGTGGCAGCGGCAGTGGTTCTGGCAACCCCTGTGGTCGTGGCAGTGGTTGTCGTGGCAGTGGCAGGGCGAACACTTCTGGCGGGGCGACGTTTGCTGCCGCTGTTGTTGGTGTTGCCGCCACTGCTGACGCTATTGACGCTGTTGTTGCCACTGTTGACGCTGGTGTTGCCACTGCAGCCGCTGTTGTCGCTGCTGTTCCCACCGCTGCTGCGCCACCTGCAGACGGGTGGCGATGGTGTCCTTGACGGCCGCCACCTGGGCTGGCGGGCCCCTGATGGTGACGGTCTTGGTGGTGGTGTCGGTGGGGGGCGGCACCGTCACCCTCACGCCAGGGTGTTCCTGCGCCAGCTTCAGGAGCGCCGCACCGCCAGGACCCACCACGTGGCGCCTCAGGTCCGTGGCAACCTCCACCACCGCCACGCACGCCGCTTGCCTCTGGCGCCGACGTTCGGCGGCCTCGCGGGTCTTGACCTCGATGTCCTGCAGGTGCCGCGTCAGTTTCCTTGGCGGCAGCGGACACCTGGGTCTTGAGGCCCCGCAGCACCACCTCCTGCACAGAGTGTCGTGAGGGGGAGGCACGCGCACTGCCAACGACGGGTATTTTTGACACAACTTGTTCACCGTCTCGCCGCGCGGGCCGATCACGTGTCGGCGCATGTTTGGGGGTACGACAAGGCCCCGTGTCCACTGTGTCTTCCAGCCACGACTGTCCCACCGCGTCCCGGGGGACGTGTGGGGGAGGGACGGGGGCGCGGCGCCGCCCCCTGCCCGTGGCCTTGACTGTCGTGGCCTCTGGGGCGGCGATGTCCTCCGGGGCGCCGTTGGCCTCCGAAGTGGTGGCCTGCACGGCCTTGGCCGGCTGCTTTTCAACACTGTCCTTGTCAACAGTTTTCTTCTGTTTCTTGCGGCAGACGACTTGCCAGCCGAGGCCGTCGTCCTGCTCTTGGTCGTCACGGACACGGCGGCGGCGGCGACGCACCTTCTTGCGCTGCGGCTGCTGGACGTGAGTCCCGGGAAAAGGCGTTCGCCGTTGTCCACGGATTCCATCAACTCTTGAGCTCCAGCGCTGCCTTTTGTGGGGCGTCGAGGAGCGGTTCAGAGAGGCAGGTTTCCTGCGGCACCACCAGGCAGGGCTCGGACAGAACCTCCGCACTGTGCTCCTGGTGGTGGTTGGAGTGCTCCTCCGGCAGGGAGGGCGATCCCTGCTGCTCCGTCTTGACGTTGAGCACGAGCACCTCGACGCTTTCCACGGCGTCTTTGCGGCGTCTGTTGCCGCAGCCTTCCTGCGGCACAGTTTGGCGAGGGTCCTGAACGCCTTCTTCAGGCCGGCGAAAACACCCACACTTGGCTTCCTTGGCTTCCGGGGTTTCTCTTCAGTAACACGCTTCTCTTCAGTCTTGGGAGTCATGACCTATACTTTCTATACCCACCAGTTGACGCAGGTCCCTAATAATAAAAATTCCCTACAAACAGTTTGGAGTTAGCAAATAGGAACAAATCCTTTTTTGGCACACACTCATCATCACACACATCTTCACTACTAGTGTTTCTAACTCCAAGCTCACGCTGATTGGCTACTACAGTGTCTGCCTAGATCCAAGCTGGCGTCAGTAAGGGTCCCGGGGTTCCAATATGCTCAACTCCAACCTCGCGTCAAGGGGCCTCTCACGCCACCGCCATCATCATCATCATCAGCATCACCACATTATTGCCCTATACCATAGACCACTGTATACCTGGACTGTTCACGCGACAATGTTTTGAATTGCGGGGCTGCACAGGGGCCCGCGGGGCGCCCGACAAAGAGATATAGTGGTCTATGGACTATCATATAGACTGGTTTATCAGTATATATGATATACTGTAATCTTCGTAAATGTTTGTTCTATAATATTATCAAAAAAAAACAGTAAAACACGCTAAAGAAATGCCATTCCGAGACTATGAAGAAATATGCATGAACTTTAAAATTCACTTAACTCTTTGCCATTTAAAACTTTGCGAAGTCAACTTTTATCATGAAGGGTATCAATAGAAGCGCAATTTTATTAGCTTTCCATTGGTGTATTTCGTTATCTGATAAATTAATTAGAACCATGCATAAATTAGCGTTAAAATAAAAAAATTAAATCATCAAACGGGTAATTTTCCCGATTGATGATGTTATTTATTCACTTATATATTTCGTTTTCTGATAAATGAATTAGTACATGTATAAATTAGCGTTGCTAAATAAATAACCTCATCAATCGGGAAAATTACCGATTGATGATTTATTTATTAGTTAACGCTAATTTATGCATGGTTCTAATTCATTTATCAGATAACGAAATATAGCAATGGAAAGCTAATAAAATTGCGCTTCTATTGATACCCTTCATGATAAAAGTTGACTCGCAAAGTTTTAAATGGGCGAAGAGTTGAAGTGAATATTAAGTTCATGCATATTTTTCATAGTCTCGTAATGGCATTTCTTTAGCGTGTTTTACTGTTTTTTATTTGATAATATTATAGAACAAACATTTACGAAGATTACAGTATATCATATATACTGATAAACCAGTCTATATGATCCGTATATATATATATATATGAATCCGAGCGGCCCTCCGATTTCGGGCCCTTGCGCGACAGGCCGATATTCCCGTGCGCAGTCCAGGTATATAGTGGTCTATGCCTATACTCATGCAGCAACTGAACGCATCCTTCCCCAATGCAATACAGGACAATATTCCCAAGGTGTTATTCTCCTCTCTCTCTCTCTCTCTCTCTCTCTCTCTCGCTCTCTCTCTCTCTCTCTCTCTCTCTCTCTCCTCTCTCTCCAATTTGTCTCTAATGATGGATTTTTCTGCCTAATTATATATTTTTCCAAACTTCCCGCAATAAACCTTCTAAGAGCTTGTGTATCGCCTTGCCTTCTTAACTAAATGGACTTGAGAGCTTGTGTTAATTAATACCATTTAATTATCTTCAGGCCTTTCTTTCCCCTAATTAGTCACCTACATATAAAAAAAATAGGCGTTAATTCATTCTTTGGTAAATTCATCTTTATTGTATACATCAGCCCAACACCTTAATTCCCCACCTTAAATAAATATAAGTAGGGCAAAGGTAAGGCTCAATCTATAGCCTTTAATAGTTTTTTGTACTGTGTTTTATCCATTTTTTCGCTATTTTTATCTTTTCTATTTTCCTTCTCTTGCACCCTATCTACCATCTTTTTTATTTTATATTTTACTGTACCTCAATCCTTCTTTCTAACGGCCTCGTCCCCTTTCCTCACAATGTTCTCGTCTCTCTCTCTCTCTCTCTCTCTCTCTCTCTCTCTCTCTCTCTCTCTTCTCTCTCTCTCTCTCTCTCTCTCTCTCTCTCTCTCTCCTCTCTCTCATTGATAGCTATAGCCTGTAAGAAACATTTTCACTTCCCTTTTCAACACGGCAGATGCATTTCCTAACCTGTTATTATTTTTTCATACATCTGTAATGTCCTGATCCTTTCA
>JACEEZ010000198.1:108623-118623 GCA_016584305.1 Chionoecetes opilio
GTCTATCGTGACGATAAGAAACCGTTACGCACGCCTTCAATCCTACCTCCCCCCCTTCCTTCTTCTCCCCCCTTTCTCATTCACCTCCACCCACCCTCTACTCCCATGACCACGTGGCGATGCCACCCACCCCCTACTCCCATGACCACGCGGTGATGGGGGAAGGGGGTAGGGAGTATGGGGTGGGTGGTGGATCCACCCCCGTTTTAACCACTCACACCCCCAACAACGCCTTCTCCAACCCCCCCCCCCCCGTTTCCCCACCAACACCATCACCCCCTTCTTTATTACAACCCCCCTCCCCCGTTTCCCCCCTTCTCCATTACCAACACAACCCTGTTTCTCCCACCTTCATCTCTAGCCCCCCTTCCTTCTCCATCACCATGGCAACACACACCCACGTGTGAGGCATGTTGCATGAGGCATGGCTCTTGACGCTATCATGATACGTTCATGGCACCGTCATGGCACTGTCGTGGTTATCATAACTCTATCGTGACGACAAAATGACCGTTGATTTTCCATTCGTGACGTAGTCTTACTGCTGTCATGACTCCATCGTGACCATCTTACGACCGTCATGACACATACGTACAGGCAGCGTGACATTGTTGTGAGGCTATCATGGTCTGCGTTTATCGTGGTCAAATTTCACGATAGCGTCAATAATTAATCATATTGGTGGCGCTATCGTGGTTCGATTATGGAATGTGTGAAGGGAGCTTTATAGAACATAAGGCGGGGTTCACACTACATGTTTTTGCTGTCCGTGTCTACGTGGGCGTGGCGATCAGTGATGTCAGAGTGACGTCACTGATCGCCACGCCCACGTAGACGCGGACAAAGAATTGGGAGCTCCGAATAATGTGAGGCTGGGACGCACGTCTCCCAAGGTCAGTGACGTCAACACTGCTCCAGTAATGTAGTGGTCGCGCGGAGCCTGGTTCAAACTTCACAGGCAGGAAGTGACGTCACTGTGACGTACTGTGAGTCACTGATGACAAGATGCACGTAGACTACGTCCAGCAAAAACGTGAAGTGTGAACCGGGCTTAAGAACTTAAGAAAGTGAGGAAGCTACAAGAGGCCGTGAGACCTACACGAGGTAGTTCCTGTTACTTAACTCTACCTATATCCACCTCTCTTCCCCATCCATGAATTTATCCAGACTCCTTTTAAAGACCCCAATAGACTCCGCACTGACCACCTGACGACTGAGTTCATTCCAATCATTCACCACCCTATTTGTGAACCAGTTTCTCCCAATTTCCTTTTTTAAATCTACGCTTTTCCAGCTTGAATCCGTTACTTCTTGTTCTACCCTGCTTACTAACCTTAAGAACCCTTCCTACATCGCCTATATTGTATTTGTATCCCTTTATCCACTTAAACACTTCTACCAGATCACCCCTTACTCTACGCCTCTCGAGTGAGTGTAAATTTAATAATTTCAATCTCTTCTCATAACTAGTTCGTTACTTTCAAGTTCATATATTTCACTGACACTGACCGAGAAATTATCGTTCTTCTAGTGCAGCGGTCGGCAACCTACGGCTCCGGAGCCGCATGCGGCTCTTTCAAGAGACTTGTGCGACTCCTGCCAACAACTGAAAAATATCCACATTATCATAAAGAAAAAAATAGGAGATAAAATACTGACATAGATAGCCGCTGTACAATAGTGTATGTGACCTAGGTCCTAGGTCTCTAAGAAGATATTGGGATGAATTCTTGTAGCTACTTATCATTATTATTATTATTATTTGTATTATTATCAACATGTATTTGATTATCTTGTCTAAAGGTATATTTAACTCCCATATGGTATTATGGAGGAGGAACATTTTATTGTTTTGTAATTTTCATTCATAATTTACACTGCGGTTCCATCAGCACTGCTTTTCTGCCAAGTTTGAGGAAACTGGCTCTTCTAGAATTCTGGGTTGCCGACCTCTGTTCTAGTGCAAGGGTATGTGTGTGCGTGAAGTTTTTTTTTCTAGATTGTTAATGGATACTGAAATTCCGGACATTTTAGGGAATTTCAAAATTCCTCCCGGACGCCGATTTTGACACCTAAATTCCGGACATGTGCGGGAAATTCCGGACGTATGGTAACCCTACCTTACCTAAAGATCGCGAGTACAGCACTTAATCAACACACACACACACACACAGACACACTTTCAGCCTACCTATCTATTTTCAGTAGTGTAGTAGTTAGCACGCTCGGCTCACAACCGAGAAGTCCCGGGTTCGATCCCCGGGCGGAGCGAAGATAGATGGGCGGTCTTTCTTAAAACCCGAGCCCCTGTCCACCCAGCAGTGAATGGGTACCGGGTGTTAGCCGGGGGTTTGTGACCCCCCTCCCGGGGTGATGACTTCGGCCAACACTAAGCTGCAGCGGTAGATCACTACGGCTCTGAGGAATTATCCTCTAAACATTCACAAACAAAACAGCCTAAATAACTAGTCATACATGTGTTCTGTAGTAATTAAATAGTCACCTTAATCCTCATGGTGCTGTGTGTGTAGATGTCAGCTTGTTAAGGCTTGTTAATGGCTTGTATTCCCTCCTTTCCTCCTCCCTTCCTCCGTCACGCCTCTCCCCACAAACTTTAACTTCAAACTGACTTTTTTCATCTTGTGACCTTCAGCCTTTTTAACGGGATCATTGTTATTGTTTATTATTTTACTATTACTATATTTACTTTTTTAGCATGAATTAATTCCTTGATCATTTATCATACTATAATTATCCACTAAAGCAATGAAAAGGATGTAAATAAGAAATATATGCTTGGGAATTGAAGAAAATATTAGTTATTGACGAATCTTCAACAATTTCAATCTTCAATTGAACCAATCAATCATTGGTTGGTTAGTAATGGAATCAATAGTGTATTACATACTTAAGATAACTTTTATAAGCTTTGTTTTATATACAGCTCAGCCTGCTCAGGCACGTAAGAGGTAAATTACATAAATTACTTATAAATTACACCTTATATACTAAAACACTTCATGGCATTTGTAAACACATAGACAAACACATATCAACAAAACAAACAATATATTTTCTACCTATCGATTTGTTTACAGACATAGTAAACATTTATTGATGAAATAAATAGAAAATATACAACTTTACATCAAACTCTAGATCTTTTTAGGTACCGGTAGGTAGACAGTTACTTTTGAGATATAGCTTTTTAGAAAATATATAACTTTACAAATCTCTGATACAACGAAATGAAGTTATTATTCTATTAATTATACTACTCGACGGATATGAAAAATTACTGAGCAGTGACATACAACAATACTGTGATAACAATAATAATAATAATAACAATAATAATAATAATAATAATAATAACAATAGTAACCATATAAACGTATCTCACAAAATCATACAAATTATTATTACTACAAAGTTTCGTATTTTTTTAAACTCTTGATAACTTTGATTTCTTGCGTAGAGGGTTAGAAACAGAAACACAAAGGAAGAACTAGAGACAATAGAAAATATATTAGTTTACAATTATGGCATCTGGTTAGTTAATTAATTAATTTCTTCTGTAGAGACGAGACAGAAGGAAAGAGTCTATATATTTTCTGCTCGGAACAGAAAATATGTGACCTGAACTTCTTCGTTTCATCCTCTTCCTCCTTCTGAAATCATCATCAGTTTTTATCTCTTCTTCCTCCACTGTTGTATCTTCCTGTTCTAGTTTATCTATCCTTAATATATGTGTCTTCGTTATATCTGCATTACCCTCTATCGTTATTTTTTCATCATCATCATTATCATAATTATTTGCTATTTTGTCTATTTCTACAGCAGGAGTAATTATCACGTCTAGTTTCTCCTCTTCCTTCTTCCTCAAATCCACTTCTTTAACCTCTTCCTCCTCCTCTTCCTTCCTCAAATCGACGTTTTTAACCTCTTCTTTCAACTCCTTCATCAAATCCACTTCTTTACCCTCCTCTTCCTCCACTTTGTTCATTAAATCCACTTTTTTACCCTCCTCCTCCTCCTCTTTCTTCATCAAATCCACTTCTTTACCCTCCTCTTCCTCCACTTTGTTCATTAAATCCACTTTTTTACCCTCCTCCTCCTCCTCTTTCTTCATCAAATCCACTTCTTCCTCTTCCTTCTTCATCAAAACCACTTGTTTACCCTCCTCCTCCTTCTCTTTCTTCGTCAAATCCACTTCCTCCTCCTCCTCTCTTCACTCACATCAGCTAAACCCATCCTACCAACCCCCTTCTCCTCCTTCCCATCGGCAAGGGTTCTCGGGGATCTGGCACTAATGTCGAGTAAGGAGAGCGTATCAAAGTCCCGAATAGCCGTCAAGGGGAGCTGGGCGGCATTAACTTTCCTATAGCTAAGAGCGAGAGGAAGGTTAGCATCGAAGTTCAAGTGGGAGTCTTCACAGCGAACGTAGTACCACCAGTTGCATTGCAGGATGGACTGATCGAAGAGCGTCATGTTAGGGCAAAGAAAGCTTGTTTGGGTGTTACCGACGGCTGCTGGGAGGCACATATGGAAGACCTGAGAAGGGAGAGACAGGTTAGGTGATGGTAGAAGTGGTAAAACAGGTATAAGGAGGGAAGGGGGATAGCTAATGGGGATAGGGAGACAGTTGAGGTGGACGGGGTGTGTGGGGGATAGGTACTGGTGGTGGTGGTGGTGGTGGTAGTGATAGAGAGAGAGCGAGGTAGGGGTTGATGGAGAGAGGAGAGAGGAGAGAGAGAGAGAGAGAGAGAGAGAGAGAGAGAGAGAGAGAGAGAGAGAGAGAGAGAACGGAGAGTGAGAGCATTTCCTCTCCCTCTCTCAAGTTCGTATACAGATAATCAATAGCTTTCCTCTCGATCTCTCATCATGCTTCTGTTCGCTCTCTGCTTACTACTCTCTCGGCTCACTTTATAGATATGTGCGATCACTAATGTCCTTTCGGACAGTTGAGGACGTGTTTTTGGGTTATTACTCGTGTCGTCGTGCTCGTTTTATGATAGAGCTTGAAGACGGTGTCTTGCTGCATCGAATGACACTTGGAAGTATCTCTCGTAGCTGAGATCGACTACTCTCGAGAGAGTTAGAGAGCAGATGGGCGTGCGTACATCTCGAAGTGATGCTCCAGTACCATGGTCCTGCATCTTTCCTCTCCCTCTCTCTATCCTCTTTCAATATCATCCTCTTCTCTCCTCTCTCTCCTCTCTCTCCTCTTCTCTCTCTCCTCTCTCTCTCTCCGGCTCTTTCCTATTTCTTGCACCATCTTCATTCCTTTCGCATTCAAGCCATGATATACTTTCTTCTTCCCACTTCTCTCCTCTACCTTATCATTACATTCCCAGCCTTATCACTTCTCTCCTCTCATTTCCTTCCTTCCTTGACTTTCTCTTCTCTCTTCTCCTTCTCTTCCTCTACTCTCTCTCTCTCTCTCTCTCTCTCTCTCTCCTCCCCCTTTCCCTTACCTTACATCCAAGCTGGGTATCCGCGTACAGACCCGGTAGATAACGTTGCTCCTCGCAGAAGAACTTGGTGCGAGGAACTTCTACAGTAGAGGGACTGTGGTGGTGTTGGGAGGACTCAGAGTCGTTGTTGTTGTCGAGTGTGTAGTTCGGAGGGAAGAAGTCCTCCGGTGCCTCTCTCACCACGAAGACCTTAGCGGCAAAGGACGGGACGTGGTCGGTATCGGCTAGGGTGTTGGGCGATACCTGAAGAAGTCGCAGAAATAGGGTGATGGTGATATTAGTGGTGGTAGTGATGATTTTAGTATACTCACCGCACGTTAAGTTGGCGAAAATGGGGCCCCTTTACTTTAAGTTGGCGAAAATGGGGCCCCTTCACTTTAAAATGGCGAAAATGGGGCCCCTTCACTCCTGAACAAACACACGGGATTGGCTGAGGTGTTGGGTGAGAATGCCTTACTCCAAGTTCCACCTTAAAGCCCCAACACCCAACACCTCAGCCAATCCCGTGCGTTCGGAAGGAGGGAGTGAATGGGCCCAATTTTCGCCAACATATCGTGCAGCGAGTTATTTTTATAGTGTTATTGTATTCTCTGTCAGTGTTAGCAAGTATAATTAATAATATAATCCCGGACAGGCCCCCAATTGTAATGACCGTTAGTGATTATCTAGGGGTTGAGAAAAGGACTAACGCTTCGCTACAAATACGTGAGGATTATGGTAGTGATGAATTAAGTAGTGTTATTGTATTGTCTCACTTCTCTGTCAGTGCTCCCAAGTATAAGTTAGTGATAGTCTAGATTAAGTAGTGTTATTGTATTCTCTGTCAGTGTTACGAAGTATAAACGTCAACCCATCCCCACCTTGAGTACGTCTGCCACGGCCGGCCCCACAGTCTTCGGCAAGGACCCGGGCGGCGGAGGACGAGAAGGGTGGAAGGGCGGGAAGGGGCCCGGCCGAGGGTTGAACGGCGGCACACCAAAGGGCGGGGGAAAGGGCGGGGCGCCAAAGGGGGGACCACCAAAGGGGGGACCACCAAAGGGGGGACCACCATAGGGGGGACCACCAAAGGGCTGTTGGGGGCTAAAGGGGGGACCACCAAAGGGCTGTTGAGGACCAAAGGGATGTTGAGGGCTGAAATGCTGTTGGGGGCTAAAGGGCTGTTGACCAAAGGGTTGTTGAGGACCAAAAGACTGCTGGGGACCAAAAGACTGCTTTGGGCTAAAGGGCTGTTGGGGGTTAAAGGGCTGTTGGGGGCTATAGGAGATATCATTTCTAAAGGGCTGTTGAATAACCCTAAAGTGAGAATTTCTGGAATCCGCCCGAGGAGGTGAGTTGGCGTTTCCTCCCGAAAACCACGACGATTCCCCGAGAGGCCAAGGAAGCCACGACAGGAACCTATTGAAGAAGGAGGAGAAATAGGAGGCCTGTCTTGTGCTAGATCGCCTCCTTGCCGGCCTGAAGGAATACCTCGCTCCTCCCCCTTCAGGAATATCAATACGGGGCTCCATAGACGGGACACCACCACCACCATTTGCAGTGCTAAAGACAGCATTTTTATCTCCCGACGAAGGCTCTGAAGGTAGCGAAGACCCTCCATTGGGGACTAAGGGCGCACCACCGGCCAGCCCGCTTTCCGATGCAGGTGAGCCGTAGGAACTCCTCTCCAGGGACCCGTAGGAGGCAGGGGGAGGTCGGAGGTTGGAGTAAAGACGCGACCAGGACCTGAAAAAAACCCCTTGTCACTCCCTATTCTTATATAGTATTAAATCTCCTTATTGAAGAGCATTCGATCCCCTTAAAGAGTATCTATCGAATGTACACAAATGACGTCACACAAGATGGCCGCCTTACCCTCCTTCTCCTGTCTCTCCTACTCTCCTCTCTCCCTCTCCTGTTGAGCTTCTCGCTGTGTTGTCCTGTTGAGAGGAAAAAATAAGAAATAAGAAGAGTGAGGGAATAAAAAAAAAGGGAAATAGATGTTAAAAAAGATGTTCATGATTGGGATTTTCACTTTAAATGTATCTATGACTGCCTGACTTACTGACTGACTGACTGACTCTCTCTCTCTCTCTCTTTCTCTCTCAGGATAAAATTAGGATGATAAAGATAGGTATTTTCACTATATCTGTATCTATGACTGACTGACTGACTGACTGACTCTCTCTCTCACCTTCTTCCTGTGGTAGTGTTGTTGTCCCTTCGTGTTCTTTATGGAAAACGGGAAACCTTTCTCGTTCCCTAAACCAAAACCTGAAAACAAAATAATTATTATCATTATCATTAGTAGTAGTAGTAGTAGCAGAGGTGGTAGTAGTAGTAGTAGTAGTAGTAGTAGCAGCAGGAGCAGTAGTAGTAGTAGTAGTAGTAGTTTGTTTGTTTGTTTAGAGGATAATTCCTCAGAGCCGTAGTGATCTACCGCTGCAGCTTAGTGTTGGCCGAAGCCACCACCCAGGGAGGGGGTCACAAACCCCCGGCTAACACCCGGTACCCATTCACTGCTGGGTGGACAGGGTAAAAGTAAAGATGGGAGCATACGCTAAGCTGCGCGTGGCATGCGGTGCTCATATCCGTGGCATTAGCCCTTAGAGCCTGTGGTGGGTGAGAACCCGTTACCCCGGGACACAGGGCTGTGGTGGGTGGAGGTGGACAGGGGCTCGGGTTTAAAGAAAGACCACCCATCTATCTTCGCTCCGCCGGGGGATCGAACCCGGAACTTCTCGGTTGTGAGCCGAGCGTGCTAACCACTACACTACGGAGTACCCTGATATAGTACCAGAGTAGTAGTAGTAGCAGTAGTAGTAGCAGTAGCAGTAGCAGTAGCAGTAGCAGTAGCAGTAGCAGTAGCAGTAGCAGCAGCAGCAGCAGTAGTAGTAGTAGTATCATTATTATTATTATTATTATTATCAACTTCATATTTTGTCTCTGCTCCTGTAAATGATCTAATAATAGCCTGTTATTTTCATTATTATAATTATCAATACATATCTGTCTATCTGTCTGTCTGTATGTCTATATGTCTGTCTGTCTATCTGTCTGTCTGTCTGTCTGTCTGTCTGTCTGTCTGTCTGTCTGTCTGTCTGTCTGTCTGTCTGTCTATCTGTCTGTCTGTCTATCTGTCTGTCTGTCTATCTGTCTGTCTGTCTATCTGTCTGTCTGTCTGTCTATTTGTCTGTCTGTCTGTCTGTCTGTCTGTCTGTCTGTCTATCTGTCTGTCTATCTGTCTGTCTGTCTGTCTGTCTGTCTGTCTGTCTGTCTGTCTGTGTCTGTCTGTCTGTCTGTCTGTCTGTCTGTCTATCTGTCTGTCTGTCTGTCTGTCTGTCTGTCTGTCTGTCTGTCTGTCTGTCTGTCTGTCTTCTGTCTGTCTGTCTGTTCTGTCTGTCTGTCTGTCTGTTCTGTCTGTCTGTCTGTCCTGTCTATCTGTCTGTCTGTCTGTCTGTTTCTGCGTTGTCTGTTCTGTCTGTCTGTCGTGCGTCTGTCGTTCTGTCTATCTGTCTGTCTGTCGTCTGTCTGTCTGTCTGGTTTCTTGTTTTTTATCTGTCTGTCTCTGTCTGTGCTGTCTGTCTGTCTGTCTGTCTCTGTCTGTCTGTCTGTCTGTCTCTGTCTGTCTGTCTGCTGTCTGTCTGTCTATCTATCTGTCTGTCTGTCTGTCTGTCTGTCTGTGGGTAAAGAAAGGAAATAAAAGATAGAGAGCAAGGAATATGAGAAATAGGAGAAGAAATAGGAAATTATAGGAAGAAGAAATAGGAAATAAAAGAGAAAAAGCAAAGATGGGAGATAATTACACGGTAGGAGATTAATTGAAAGGAAATTTGAGATAGAACAGGATACGGAAAGTTCTTAAATTATCCACTTAGAGAGAGAGAGAGAGAGAGAGAGAGAGAGAGAGAGAGAGAGAGAGAGAGAGAGAGAGCAAGTGGAGCAAACTTTCTCTTCACCCACCATCTCCGCAACCTAGGGATCTCTCTCTCTCTCTCTCTCTCTCTCTCTCTCTCTCTCTCTCTCTCTCTCTCTCTCTCTCATGATAACAATAAGAATAAATAAATAAAATAATAAATAATAATAATATCAAGGTGCTAAATAAATGTATATGTATATGACGTGTGTGTGTGTGTGTGTGTGTGTGTGTGTGTGTGTGTGTGTGTGTGTGTGTGTGTGTGTGTGTGTGTGTGTGTGTGTGTTGTGAATAACCTTGACCGTCATAACGTGCAAACAGAGGAGGAGGAGGAGGAGGAGGTAGGAGGTAAGATGACGTGAGTAGTATCGAGAGAGAGAGAGAGAGAGAGAGGAGAGAAGGAGAGAGAGAGAGAGAGAGAGAGAGGGAGAGAGAGAGAGAGAGAGAGAATTGATCATCTTCCATGGGAGCTAAAGCAAAGAATCTGGGTCCATTTATCTCTAATCAGAGCGAGGAGGAGGAATACAAAGGAATACAAAGGAAACACAAACAGCAACAGACCGATAGGTCCTTACAAGGCTGTTTGCTTTAACTACACTACACTAACTAGATAATAAGAGAGAAAGGATAG
>JACEEZ010000198.1:133623-142420 GCA_016584305.1 Chionoecetes opilio
ATCTCTCTCTTATCTTTTCCCCCCCCCCTCTCTTTTCCCCTTCTCTCCTTTTCCTCCTCTCTCCTTTAGGAGGAGGAGGAAGAGGAAAAGGAGGAAAATACATAGGTTTTAACATGGGGAATAACGGGACCCCAGGAGCCCCTATTGGCCCCATGGCGAGGGTATCTGCTGAAAACAAAATACTAACTATAAAATGCAGGTAAGAAAAACATTTGGGAAAAAATAAACCCCCTTTCCCCAAAAGAAAAATGGGGGAATTTGGGAAAGGAGGAGGAGGAGGGGGAGGAGGGGGGGGAGGGGAGGAACTAAAATAGGAGGGAAAAGGGAAATGATTTGTGGAATCAGAATGTGGAGAGAGAGAGGGGAGAGAGGAGAGGGGCCAGGAGAGGAGAGAGAGGAGAGAGATAAACGAGAGCGAGAGAGAGGAGAGAGAGAGGATGGGCCTTTTCCCTTTTTTTAATAACACAGACACCCCAAGAAGCAAGATGATAAACAAGTTTTTAATAATAAAACTTTCTCTCCCCTGGAAATAAGAAACGTAGGGTCCGATAGGAGGAGAAGGAGGAGGAAGAGGAGGAGGAATAATAGAGAGGGGAAAAATTTAATAGCTGCCCAAATTTATGTGAGAGAGAGAGAGAGAGAAGGAGGGCGAGGAGAGAGAAGAGAGAGAGAGAGAGAGAAGGAGAGAGAGAGAGAGAGAGAGAGAAAAGAGAGGGGAGGAAGGAGAGGGGGAGAGAGAGAAATTGAGAGGGGAGAGAAAAGAGAAGGGGGAGAAGAGGGGGAAAAGAGAGCCCAGAAGGGGGGGAAGGGGAAGAGAAAAGGAAAAAAAGATGGGACAGGTCAAACAGGTTTTTAGGTTTCTCTGACCTCCCAAAATTTTCCCCTCAAAAAAAAAAAGCAAAAACAACTAACTTCCATTTCCACAACTGCAACTACTACTACTACTAATACTACACTACTACTTTCAACAACAACAACCCAAAAAACAACAAAAACAACAAAAACAAAATACTACTACTACTACTACTAAAACCCAACAACAACAACAACAACTACTACTACTACTACTACTACTACAACAACAACAACAACAACAACAACAACAACTACTACTACTACTACTACTACTACTACTACAACAACAACAACAACAACAACTACTACAACAACAACAACAACAACAACAACAACAACAACAACAACAACAACAACAACTACAACAACAACAACTACTACTACTACTACAACAACAACAACAACAAAAACAACAAAACAACAACAACAAAAACAACAACAACAACTACTCTACTACTACTAACTACTACTACTACACAAACAACAACAACAACAACAACAACAACAAAAACAACAACAACAACAACAAACAACAACAACCACTACTACTACTACTACTAATACTACTACTACTACTACTACTACTACTACTACTACTACTACAACAACTACTACTACTACTACTACTACTATTACTACAAAAACTACTATTACTACAACTACTACTACTACTACTACTACTACTACTACTACTACTACTACTACTACACTAACTACTACTATACTACTACTACTACTACTACAACTACTATTACTACAACACTACTACTACTAACTATCTACTACTACTACTACTACTACTACTACTAATACTACTACACTACTACAACAACACTACTACTACTACTACTACTACTACTACTACTACTACTACTACAACAACAACTACTACTACTACTACTACTACTACTACTACTACTTACCTCCCTTCCCTTCATCACTCCAGCTATCCAACTTGAAGAAAAAAATATATATAGAGAGGATTGTGTGTTGTGTATGTGTGTTGTGTTTTGGGGTGGTGTGGGTGTGGTGTGTGTGTGTGGGTGTGTCGTGCGTGTGTGTGTGTGGTTCCTTGTGTGTATGTGTGTGTGCGTGTGGGGGGTGTGCCCATATATCCGGTAAAATTTTTTAAATTAACTTTGTCCACGTATGGGGAGGAAGAAAAAGAGGAAAAAAGTGGTGGTGATGGAAAGGAGGAGGAGGAGGAGGAGGAGGAGGAGGAGGAGGAGGAGGGGCAAATTGTAGTAGCGGTAAAGTAGTAATAGTAATAACAATAATAACAAATAAAAAGTACAAACACGTACACCCACGTAACATCGTTCCCCCTGCCTTTGCAAAATCAGAACCCGGGAAAAAGAATCTGTGTACGGAATGACACCACAACACATACACAAAAGGGGGCAGGGGCAAAACACAAATACACAAACAAAATAAAAATAAAAATTGGGTAAAACTCCCAGTTTCGTAAAATACCCCCTATGCCCAAATACTCTCCTGCCCCCAAGTGGGGGCCTACCCTAACCAAACCCAAAAACCTTTGGGCATTAAATTACGAAACCCCAAAACCCCCCCCTAGCCCCCCCTTTGTGTTTTTTTTCTTTTCCGAACGGGGGGAAAAAGGGGTTTAAAAAGGCCTGCATAATGTCACTGCATAATGTCACTGCTGTAATAATAGGACGGTTATAACTACGTGCCTTGTACATTTTGTAATGCATTAACCCCTTCACGCCCAGATCTTTCCTTTGCTATAAAAAATCGTCTGTTGTTAGCCATAAAATAACGAAGTCACTTAATATACCAAAATTTATTTTGGTTCAAAAAAGGATACTAAAAAGGCCCCATTTTCTAAAAAATAATGCACTTTTCCCTTAAAAATGGGTCTATTTGGGCCCCCCAAATTACAAGGGGAAAATTCGTTTTGGGCCTCAAGGGGTTAACACTGCAGTACAAACAAAAAACTACATTCCCTTCCCTTCCCTTCGTTTCAAATCTTGCTCCCTTTCTTACCCTTCCTTTTATTCCTCATTCCCTTCCTCTACCTCTTTCCCTTCCCTTCCCTTCCATTCCTTCCCTTATGTACTCTTCCTGACCTTAAGACCTCTCCTGACCTCCCCCATCAATCAGTAAGGTGCCCCCCTACACTTCTCCTTCCCACGTGACCTTGACAATACACACACATAACCCTTAACCTTCGTGACCCCTTTGTGTGCTGTAGTACGTAATAGCTGTGTGACCTTGGCCGTGAGGAAGGGGAAAAGGTACACACACACACCACACACACACACACACACACACACACAAAACACACACGAAACACACACACACACATACACACACACCACACACAGACACAAACACACACACACACACAGGGATTAAAGTGGTTTAAATAAAAGGGTTACAAAAGTTAATAGACATAGGTCAGTCTTTGGATGAAAAAAAAAAAAAGGAAAAAAAAAAGTTAAGGAAATATTGACAGACAGACAGACGGATGATTAGACAGAAATAAACAGACAGAGAGACAGACACATTTAAAACAACAAAAAAGATGGGGAAACAGACATTTCAGACAGACAGACGGCAAAAAGACAGACAGGGCGACACAAAGACATAAAAAACAGCAGACACCCCCCAGACGACAGGCCCAAAACCAAAAATTGTTTAAACAGAAAATTTAATAAAATAATTTAAAAAACACAGATAAACCCAAAACACACACACACACACACACTCTCTCTCCTCTCTCTTTTTCTTCTCTCTCTTCTCACACCCCACACACACTAACAAATATTTAAAAATAACACACATCCAAAATTCGCCCAAAAAATAACTTTTTTAAAACAAGTACGGGTTTGAGAGAGAGAGAGAAAAGAGAGAGAGAGGGGAAAAGAGAAGGGAGAAGAGAGAGAGAGAGAGGAGAGAGAGAGAGAAAAGAGGGAGAAGAGAGAGAGAGGGGGGGGGGGGGGGGGGGGGGGGGGGGAGGGGGTGGGGGGGGGGGGGGGGGGGGGAGGGGAAAAAACAACCCGGGGGGGGGGGGTTTTGGGGGAAAAAAAAAAAAAAAAAAAAAAACGGGGGGGGGGGGGGGGGGGGGGGAAAAGGGGGGGGGGGGGGGGGATGGAAAAAGAAAGAGGAAGGGGAAAAAACAAAAACAAACAAAAATTTCTTTCTCCTTGTTCCCTTCCCTCCTTTCCTTTTCCTTTTTTTCCCCTTTTTCCCCCCCTTTTTCCCCCTTTTTCCCCCTTTTTCTCTCTCTCTCTCTCTCTCTCCCCCTTTTCCCCTCTCCCCTCACCAAAAAACACCCCTGGTTTACTTTTTGGTAAAAAAATCTAAACAATTTCGGCTTTTAAACATTCCCCCTCCTCTCTCTCTTACCTTTACTAGATTTCAAAAATATAGCAGTTCCCCTAAACCTCTTCGGTAATGGATGGGACGGGGAATACCGGCCCCCGAGCTTTAACAACGCAACAACAAAACAGACACCTTAAGTCCGGGCCTTCCCCGGGGGGGGGGAGAGAGTCCCCAGGGCCCCACACCCTTACGGGCACTACACCTGGCAAGACAGAAGGTAGTGGGTCAGTGGGCAAATGACCCATCTACTGACCTCCTCCTCCTTTCCCCCCCTCCCTTCCCCTCCTCCAAATTTCTCCTCCTTTTTCCCCCTCCCTTTCCCCCCCTCGACCCCCTTCCCCCCCTACTCCTGCCCCCTTTCTCCTCCTCGACCTCCTCCCCCTAATCCTCGACCTCCCCCTCTCCTCCTCCCCCCCCTTCCTCCTCCTCCCTTCCCCCCTTCTCCTCCTCCCCCCTCCTTTCCCCAAAATTTTTTTAAAAAGAATTGACACTGGGGTTTAATAAAGCGTGAAGTGGAAGTTTTCACCTATAAGACAAAAAAGAAAGGTAAACACAAAGCTAAAGGGGACCTACACGTGGTAGTTCCTGCTATTAACAATACCTTTCAGGCAACCCGTCCCTGGGCGTTGCGTAAGTAAAGCGATAATGCGATAAAAACGATTTTTTTTTTCGCTTTAACCGAAAATTTTCCGTTTTTCGTTTTCGCAAGAAACCGGGGGAAAAATTATCGCTTTTTATTTATCGCTTTCAAAATTTTCCCCGATAAATCCAGCGATAAAATAGAAGACGAAAAAAAGTTACGGCGGGGAGGTTACAGGTCATTGTTTTCGCGGCAAAAAAGATGCACCCCGGGGGCCTGGCGGCCCCCGCTTCTGTTTTCAGTTTTCCCTTTAAATGGGGCGCATCTTATCTCCGCCCCTGTGTTTCCCTTGTGCTACCCGCGATCCAAAACTTCTTTTTGTGTTATAACTTATAATACTTAATTTTATTGTATATTGCTATCTTAAAATAAAATTCTAATTAATAATATTAGTTTTATATATTTTTTTTTCGTTTTGAGGTGCGCCTCGCGCTTTTCCTCCCGTTCGTACGAAAAGTCGCCCTGATTTTTTGGGGTTTTAAATTTTCCTTTTCGGGGGAAACGTTTTGGGGTTTTTTTGTTTTTTATTGCGTTTTAATTAGTGTCGCGGGGGGGGGGCGCGCTTCATTGTTCGAGAAAAGTGAATTTTGTGATTTGTGAGTTTCAAGAGTCAGGCAAGAGGGCAGGTGAGGGCTTTTTCCGCGTGGAGGCCCAGCCCGTGATGGGAATCAGGAAAGGGAGCGGAAAATTCCTTTCCCGGGAAATTTGGGATCTTGTGGACATTCCCATTTTCACATTCCAAATTTTTATTAAGTATAATGGTTTTTTAAGTGGGAAAAAAAGGTTTTTAAAAGCCCTAAGTAGCCCAAAAAAAGTATTTTTTTGGGTTTAAACGCCCGGATTTATCGTTTTTCGCTTTAAGGTATTTGGAAATTTATCGCTTTTTTCCCTTATAGGAACCCTTTGCGGAAAAAAATTTTTTTGCTTTATTTATCGTTTTCCCTTTAAACGCAAAAAATTTTTCGCTGCCCAACCCCTCAGGCTACTCCCCCTTTCATCCCCCCCATAAACTGTCTAGCCCCCTTTTAAAAGCTCCCTAATTTTTTTCCCCAATAACCACCTGACACTTAAGGGGGGTTTTTGCGGGGATCCCCCCATTGCCCAAACCCAAAAAGTTCGGTTGCTCAAAATTTTTTGGGTCCCTGTTCAAAACCCTCCAGGAAAATGATTGGCCCGACCCCCAAACATTTTTGTTGTTGTTTGGGCCTTTGCAAAACCCAAAATTTTTCCGGGTTTCAACCCAAAAACCCCCCCCCCCGAAAACGCCTTTTTGTCTATTCCAATCATTTTCCACCCCTTTTTTGTTTACCAGTTTCCCCCCTATTTTCTGTTTTTTTTTTTTTAAACCTGGTTACCCCTTTGGCGAACCAGCAAACATTGGGTGCATTTCATACTTTTTTTATACATATATGTGTCATTTTCCCTGTTAAAATATTTTATATACGTGAAAGTCCTCCCCCCGACCTTTTTTTGAATCAGGGTATTTGGCCCCCTTTTTTTTTCCCCCCCCCAAGTCGTTTTTTAAATTTAGGGGAGGCGGGCGTATGTTTTTTTTGTTTACAGGTTTTTCTGTATTTAATTTTTTTCTACGTTTTTTGATGCCATCTTAAAAAAAAAAAATATTGGGGAAAAAGGAAGTGGCTAACTGTTTTATGTTAAAAGTTTTTATTAAAAGCATGTTTAAATGTTGGTTTTGTGCCCCGTGCATTTTTTTAAAATTACAAAATGGGCGACCAAAATGTCTCCCCGTGATGGAAAAAACTTTTTTTTTTTTTTTTTCCGCCCAGTAAGAACATTTATAAGCTACTAGGTGGGGGACAAGATATAATGCATTAAAAACCTTCCTGGAGCAATGGCTCATCAGTCTGTGTGTTCTAAAGTGGTGGGTATCCGTTAAGCCCCCACGAAGGGGGGGGGCGGGGGGCTCAAAGTGGGGGGTTTCTCCCGTTTGCGGGCCCCTTTACCCCTTAAAGGTTTCTATCCAATCGTTCGATGACGTGGCATGACAACAATCCCCCGCCAACCCCCACCGTAAAGGGTGCCAGGGTTGGGGGATATCTCCGGGATATATGTACTTACTGTTCACATTAACCGGGGGAGTGCCCCCCCCGGTCCGGGGATACGGGGAGCTTTCCCCCCCAAGGGGTGGTTAAAAAACGCCCCGGCATTGCCGGGGGGCGACTTTCCCTGTCCCCCCCGAGGCCCCTGGCTGCTACAGTTTCCCCGGGGCACCTTAATCGCCGCCTGTCTGCACTGTATAATTAATACACACCACTGCTGCGTAGCCTCGGTGGACCTGTGTCTCAAGGGGTTCCTAATCCCCCCTTGCGTTGCCCGTAATGCCCCGGGGTCCCAGGGGAACCCGGGAAGCCACAGGGGCAGGTATCTAGCAGGGCGTCGTAGCAGCGTAGATTTTTACCCCGCCCCTAGCTCCGCCGTTTGTCTCGCGCAATGCCCCGTGATCCCGGGGGCCCAGGAGAGAACCACAGGGGCAGGTTAGTTTTGCAGGACGTCGGGCCACCGTAGAGTTCCCAGGGACCCCCCCCTGGGCAAGCGGGGCCCCTCCTTTATCGCCCGCCCGCGCCCTGAGACCCCTTTGGGGCCCAAAGAAAAGCCACGGGGCGGGTTGGTTGCAGGGATCGTGGCACCGTATAGTTGCCCTACCCCCCCGGGGCAAAGCGGGCGCCTCCTTGGTTCGCCCCCCCGCGGCCCCGAGTTTCCCGGGGCCCAGGAAAAGCCACAGGGCGGTGTGTTCCCAGGGACGTCGTGACACCGTAGAGTTGCACCCCCCGCCCCCGTGGGGCAATCGGGGCGATCCTCCGTCGCCCCGCTGCGGCCCCGGGATCTCAGAGGGCCCAGGGGGAAAAAAACCACAGGGGCGGGTGCTCTGGCAGGACGTCGGGCCACTGTAGAGTTGAGTTGCACCTGCCCCGGGGCAAAGCGGAGCAGCGGACGTTTGGGGCTCGTTTAAGGGCGTGGCGTGTGGTTGGCGGGCGCGCAGAGTGGGTCTCAGCTACCTACCCGAGGGGCGTGCGCCGCCCGGAGAGACCTTTAAGGAATACACCTTATACGATACTTCCGCGCCGCCGTCGGTTATAAAATCGTTCACTGCACTAAGACAATACACTAGTCTCGTAGTCACGTAAGAGATCACCGCGACGCAGTAATGCGTGTGCACGCACTCAAGGCTAGAAAGATTCTCGTCTGTCCTCTGTTCAGGGAGGCAGGCGAGGCGTGTGGTGGGAGGTACAGGGTAAAGGTTATATCAGTCTGACAGTTATGAAGTGAAGGGTGTAAGGTGACGGCATGAGTTGATCCCCGGCCCTGGCAATTCTGCTGGGTCAGCACTCTTTACCCCTCGCGAGGAGGAGGAAGAAAGGGAAAATATACAGAGGGGAGAAAAAGATGAGGGTATGAAGCAAGACTAGGTATGATGATAAAGATATATTTTGACTCTTGTCGGGAGATCTAATATAAATTTAATGGTGTTATTCGAGTACACACCCAAAACACACACACACAACACCACACCCCACACACACACCCCACACACACACACACACACACACACACACACAAAACCCCACACACATACACACACACACAAGGAGTACTCTGTAGTGTAGTGGTTAGCACGCTTGGTTCACAACCGAGAAGTCCCGGGTTCAATCCCCGGGCCGAGCGGAGACAGATGGGCAGTTTCCTTAAAACCCGAGCCCCTGTCCACCCAGCAGTGTTAGCCGGGCGTTTGTGACCCGCCTCCCGGGGTGATGGTTTCCGCCAACACTAAAAAACACGGATGGATGAATGATAAAAATGTAGCTATGGAGAAGGGGCCATATGAGTGTTGGCTCAGGCCCTGTAAAATACAACTAGATGAATACCACACAAACACACACACCCCAAAACACAAACACCCAACACACACACACACACACACAACACACCCCAAAC
>JACEEZ010000199.1:0-34587 GCA_016584305.1 Chionoecetes opilio
TTCCCCCGCTCCCCCTTTTTATTTTCCTTTATCTCTCTCTTTTTATTCTCTCCTCGGTATCTCTCTATCTCTCTCTTCTCTCTCTCTCTTTTAAATGCCCGCCAACTGAGTATTTTTGTAAACAAAAATGGGGGTTTTTGCTTTTCTATTTGACACCAACCAAAACCCTGAAACCCAAAAAACCCAACCCTGAACTGAAAAAAAATGGTTCATGCAGTTGGGCAAAAAGGGAAGACCTTAGTATACAAATTTTTTTTATAATTTTCTTGCCCCACTATGAGTTCGTGAACTCTGATGTGTGTTGCCAGCTGTGTAACGGGGGTTTTTTGGGAAAACTGTTAAAATCAAAACGATAAACAGTTGGAAGAGGCTTTACAGGGCTGAAAAAAATTTTTAAAATTTTTTTTTCCCGGGGTTAATTAGTAAATACAGCGCTTTTTTTCCCCCGCCCACGTGTCGGTTGATCTGAAAAATGACGGGAGGAGCACGCAGAACCCTTTGGAAATTTTTCCCCAGGGGGTTTCACCCCTTTAAAACCCGGGAAAAAGAGTGAAGACTAAAACTAGTGCAAAAATAGCATCCTGGAAGATGGAAAAGTATAAAATTGGTAAAGTTAGTGAAGTTTTTAAACATACATACGTATTTCACCAGAATAATTTTTCTTCAGTTCTAAGTTACTAGGTTTTTTTCTGTAAAGGGTTTAAAGGGGGCGCTGTTCGTCAAAAGTTCATTTTAAGTTTTCACGCTGATGTTTTCCTTAAATAAAAGTTACCCCAACCTTTTCTTTACAATGCAGTCTCCAAGCGGCCAGGAAAGTGGCAAGGGAGTTTCAAAGCTAAGCCGCCAGAGTCCCTCGGCTCTCACATCCTTCTCTGTGGGGCTGAAGATCTATCATTTCCCGAAATTTTCTTACTTTTTGGGACATTCAGAATTATCCTTCAATCCCAAAAAACTGAAACATTTTTAAAAAAAAATTAGTTTATTTTTTATTGTCGCACTTGGGGAAAAAAATTGGGAAAACAATTTAATACTTGAAAAAACATCTTTAAAAAACGTTTTCATAAAAAAACGCAAGTTCAAGCAAAATGAGGCTTTAGGAAAATCACTTGTATGTAAACATTCAAAGAGTACCTGTTTTGGGGTTAGTCTCTTTCGACGAAATTAACCAAAAACAGAGTGGGCGTTTAGCATCCCACGAAACCATCCCCCCGGGAGGATCTTTATCTCCCCTTTCCTGTAACACCACCGGGGAGGAACTCAGCTCAGCGCCCCGCTCCTTACCCCTGGTCATATCTCTGATATCCAACTTCTCAATACCAGAGATGTCATCCCAAAATTATCACCGCTTATCTATCACCTCCTATCCTACTGGAAATGTGGCATCCCCCCCCACATACCCCTTTCCCAAAAATAAGGAGGGGCTTTTGTCTTTTGAGACGGAAATAGTAAACAAAAAGCTCTCAATGTTTCCATCCCGGGTGTTCGTTGAGGTCCCAAACACTTAAATTATTCTTTTGGTTTTAAAAGTCGCCAAGACAGACAGACATCCCAAAAAAAGGTACCCCGGAAGCTTACATACAAATGAATTTTCCCGAAACCTCATTCGCTTTAACTTTCGTTTTTTCCTGAAAAGACGATTTTTTAAAAAATGAGTTTTCAAATATTCAATTTTTTGCAATTTTTCACCAAATGCAGCCCAAAAAAAAGATAAACTACATTTTATTAAGAACTGTTTTTAGTTGTTGTATTGAAGGGTAATTTGAATGTCCCGAAAAACACGGGAAATTTTCGGTAAATGATAGTCATTCAGGCTGAAAGTGCTGGGATGTGACAGCCTGAGAAAAGGGCTGAGCGTGAGGTTTTTTAGAAAACCCCCCATTGGGTCGGCAAAACCATTTGCACGCCAGTTTTTTGAAAGCCCAAACCTGCACGCGCAAAGACCCCCTCCATGTCTGTGGTGGAGTTGGCAATTCCTCACTGTGTTTCATTCTCTCTCAATTTCATGTCTTACAAGGGACTGCTGTGCGTGCTGTAGTTATATTCTTGTCCTCATTATTTTCATTAATTTTGTATGCATAGGATAATTTAAATTTTTGTGTTCTCCACCCTTTATTGGCCCTCAAAAACATTAAAATCTGTAAATTTGAACTTTAAAAAAATGTGTGGAAAAATTTTATACAGAATAGGCAAAACTTAACGACTGAAGCTTTGCGAACATATACTATTCTTTATGTTATCCATAAATTTATTTTTGTCGTCGGGGATGTATTGGCCCTTCCACTGTAAAAAATTTTTCATTGCAAAAAAAGAAAATAATAAGAAAAATTTCCCTTTTAAAGGCGTATGATCATACAGTTTTATTACTTAATGTTTTTGGGTTTACTAAAATTTGAGTTTAAAAAAAAATTTTTTCTTGTACTTACAATTTAAAATGGTATAAATGATAGTATGTAGAATAAATTATTAAAGTTTTTCACCACAGCAAGGTACGGGGGAAACCATATTGATATATCCCCAAAAACCCCGAACAAATTTATAAAACATCACTGCACTGTGTTGGTCCTAATTGTTGGAACAATTTACCAACAATTTGAAAAGTTTTAAAACTTTTTTAAAATTTTAAAAATAGATTAAGATTTTATTTTTTCCATCAACAGAATCAAAACTTTAGGGATTAAATGAATTTTTTACATCATTATATTTTCAGTAGAAAAGTGGGTTTTTAATTGTACAATCAACTTTGGGGAAATTTTATAGTAGTTAACATTTTTTTTTATTTGAAATATATTTTTTTTATTTCCGCCCCCTTCATATATTTATAATATTTTGTACACTGTTCCTGTCCGCCAGGGGCTGTTTTTTCGGCGGCTAAGCCTAAGATCACATTTGATTAATTATATAATATTGTACTTCTAAGATATGGCAAAAACTAAATAAACTAAACTAAACCCGGGTTTCCCAAAACTCATTCTTGCTATACAGTGTTTGACGAGTCTCTTTAAGGAGCAAGGGACATTCACGTACTTTATTACGATCTTTTCAGCACAATCTTGAGCATCATCTGGAAATCTTTTATTTACAACACAATGAATTATTATTTTTTTTTTTCTAAAAACCATAAATGTATGTGGGGGGACAGTTACCTACCCTACAGAATTTGGGGGGAGGGGAAAGATCAAAAAGCCAAGAATGTCCTCTTTTTGAGAACATCTATTTTTTAAACTTAAAGATCAGGGAGATCCAAAGCAAAAAAAAAAAGGATTAGAGGCTTTTTTCTAATATCAAAATTTTTCAAAAGGTCGATCAAATCCCCGTGATTACATAAAAGTAGCCCTGAACTTCGGACCCATACTTTATTGAGACGGACATGATGGCCGAGGAAAAATATTATTTTGATTAATTTTAATTTTTAAAAAAATTGTATGCAGACCACAGTAGGCTACATAGAAGCATATATACCTGGTCAGCGGGTTCACGAAAGGAACTTAGACACAAAAAAGTATACATGGTTTTTGCAAAATTATATATCTGAAGCACTTTCAGCAGGATTTGAAAGGGTTTAAGGGAACAAAACAAAAACCAAAACAAACGAAAAATTATGCTCGAAAAAAAAGGGAAACAAAAAATTTATAAATTTTACTTTTCCGGAGCAAAACGCTTTTTTGGAAATCCCTGAAACCCGGGTTTTAATAAGTTATTTTTTCTTTCCATCCCATTTTTGGGTTCCCTAATTTTTCCCTTCCAGTAGCCAATGATTTAGGTAAAAAATGCATCGTTCCATACAACTTTAAATTTAAGTTTTTTTACGTATTTGTTTTTGGCAATTGACGATGTGGTTTGTTTCAAATTATCATATCACCCACTTTCTTTTAATTTTGTGAAGATAACTTTTTTTTACCTATTTAATTTTTAAAAATTTAGTTTTCTTGATATGCATCACGTTCCTTATTTTATTACCCCTTTCCCAAATCTGCATCTTTTTTAAATTTTTATACTGCATTTTGGTTTTAAGAATATGCTTAGATTAAACCAGATTCGAAAAGGATTATATTCGTGAGTAGGCTTAAATTTTTAACTGTTTAAACCCCCTACTTGGTGCGCCAAATTTCGATGTGTTCCTAAGTTTGAGTCTTTTTGGGGTACCACATGCTCATTTTTAATTTTTTTAGGGTTATTTAATAGTGGTGGTGATATTAAAGAATTAATTAGTTTTTCCAGGTTACCTCAAACCTATCTTTTTCAGAGGTAAAGAGCCTCGTTTTATACCACATAGGGAGGATGTCGGGCACAGGGGGGTCATAGAAATGAAAATAATTAATTGCTGTCTGAAGCTGACCTCTCAAAGATTTCACTTTATTTGGTCAGAAGTCACTTTCCATAACAAAAATAGGGAACCCATCCAAAAGTTGGCAGACTGATGGTTTCCATTTTTCCCGTAGCATAAATGAAAACTTACAAATTATAACCACAGAACCACACAGCCCTTAAATGCCAAAAAATTTCCATTTATCTTAGTTCCTTTTATAATGATGATGTAATTACAATAATGGTAGTAAAAATAATGATAGATGGTGAGATTGCTTTGTGTGCCCCATGTCAAGGTGATTCTTTTTACTGTGGACTTTGGTATCATGGTGTAGGTGGTGTGTAGGCGTTGTTGTTCCTCAGGCTGCCTGGGGGAACAGCCCCGAGCTTGCTAAAAATAGGCCAATAGGAATAGATGGGCCCTGGACCGGGTTTTCCCACAGGAACTTCATGGAGTGTATGTTGTGTTGTTGGCTCGTGTGATATGTGCAGTGCAGTCTCCCAAAATACGTATGATAGTTTGGGACCCTGTGTTGCATCCCGGACAGGCATCCGCAAAGGACCCATCCAGCCTCTTATGTCAAAGCGGTCCTTGACCTCGAGGACTTAGGTTTTATGGTGTAGGTGGGGGTGTAGGTGTGGTAGCTGTGAAAGCCTGTAATGATTATAGGACTTGTTCTGTATGGTGTGTAGGATGTTGTGATGTGTCTCATGTGTCTGTGGATTTGGTTGGTGCTATTTAAGTATTTGAGGTAAACCAGGTGTGCAGTGTGTCGAGGAAAGGGTTGAAGATGAGTAGCAAGTTTGTTGAGTATAGAGGCCTGAAGCCAGTTGTGAGGGTGCCGGGGGAAATGTGTGGTGCGACCTGGTTTAGGATGAGACGTTCCTGACTAGAAGGAGTGCAGAGTAGTGTGATGGGGTAGTGTGAGGAATGTAGTATAAGTGTGCTTTTTTTATGTCATTGTTATATGCATACTGCTGAAGCTCAAAACTAATTACTCTTCCAATCAATCTCCCTTTTCACACACGCCCAGGATCTACTTCTGAGAAGCACAAACTGCTGTAGAAATTAATTTTCCTTCCTGAACTGTCCTTTTCCGGCCTGCCTGCCCGGGCCCTTTGCCGGGCTCAGACAAAGTATTTGTAAAGAATATCCAAATGCAAGAAACCCAAAAGTGAGCTCACCTTTGCCATGGATGGAATAACATCTGTGTGCATCATCTGCAGCGTGTGTATCTTCGCATGTTCATTTCTTGTACCCATCAGCAACCTGGGAATGCCGGCCAGCTGGTTTCAATCCACCACTTATTGAGAGTATATCTGGAAAGAGATGTTAATGAACAAAACAAGAGTCTGAAAAACAAAGTTTTAACAATATACTAAAAACTATTAAGCTGAAAAGTTGTGTAGATCATGGTCAGAAAACTTACTTTCGAAAGAATCTTGCTTGAACGAATTAACCATTTCCTTGGTCTCCTTGATTGATAAAAAAGGCCCTCGTGTCTGTAAGATTGCCTTGGAGAAGGCTCTCGCTACACCATGGAGGGACAGTGGGGTACAGGGGACAGCTCTTTCAGGTGCAGGTTCAGTACACAACGAACTGACAGTCGCACTCCAGCACTCGTCAGGATTCCCTGCAACACATGGCTCACATGCATCAGGGGCCTTCATCCACTATCATTTTATTTGACTATACTATACTTTTTGCCCTCGAGTGGTAATCTTTTTGCATAACGCTTCTGAAGAAATGGTTTTATTCTAAGATGGTGATGGCCCTAACTATGTAAAATACACTCTTACCCATACCTCTGTCATGTACTGCTGAAACTTGTGGCCATAGCTTTCATAGTAGGAAGAGTTTTCCTTTCTCTCCTTCATGGTCCTCATACTTGTAATTCAGTATATAGATCCCTTGAAACTGCCAGTAGAGATCACAGAAAAGGATTTAACCCCGATGACTGGATGTAACAATACTTTAGAGAGAGGGACAGCAAAGCACAATTTTAATGGCAAATTGGTAGCACTCAAACCTAACATGCATGCATGTACGGTATATTCAAGGAAAAAACTCAGCTGTGAAGAGCAAACTTATGACAGACAAACCAGCAGACTCCATAATCTTGTGCAGGCCTGCTGCATTATCTGCATCTTCTAAGAGACTACTGTAATGCTTACAGTCGAATGATAACAGTAATTAGTTGAAACACAGGAAGTTTACTTACGATGGGCCAAGTATTTTCATTTCACAGCCCAGCTGGTGAAATGTGTATGGCGCCAGATGACACTTTTCAGTGTTCCTCTTGTACACAAAATGTCAAACCATCAATCTGTGGTATAAGAGGAAGGAGATTAATTCTTTAAGTAACCCCGCGAAGAATAATTACTGTAAGGTTATGAAGGTTTATTTGTACAAATATGAGTATAATGTGATAGATTTTGGAATCAATAAATCACTTACTTGTCAGAAGAGTTTTTAGCTTTAAGCTGGTTGGTTTTAATTTAAACCATTGTAGGAAATCATTGAAAGTGTCGGCCGTGGTCGCTGTGAAACCGTGATGCGGTCCCAAACCCCTTTTCAGGGCCAGTGGAGGCTCCATCTAGGCATAAGAAAAAAGTCAGTACAAATCCATCCAAAGCTTTAGACGGGAGTTCAATAGTAAAAAATTCTAGGTGTATGTTAAATATCATCAACCCCTGCCATTTTTTTATAATAAAGATAATTATTATTATAAATTAATTTACTAATGTATATACTTTCATCATGATCAAGGTTCATCTTACAAGTAGCAATGCTTTTACATTTACATTCACCTTTTTTGGCATTACATGTAAAACTTTTATTAGATGTCCAACTCAACAGGAACTAAGTGATTCACGGAGAGATGAAACCGAGCGCCTAACTTCTGATCTTTTTTATAATTTCTGATTGGGGCAAAGCAAACCTTGTTTTGTTCAATGCCTCAAAAACCCCAATTTTTTCAACCCATCTACTCGACAAAACCTACCAGATAACTATCCCCTCTTCTTCAATGACACTCGACTATCTCATTCTTTTACAAGAAAAATTTTAGGACTATCCTTTACTAAAATCTGAATGGAAATCTCACATCTCATCTCTTGCTAAAACAGCTAAGAAAGTTAGGGTCTGTGGCGTTGCGTCCTTTTTTTCTCCCCCCCAGTTGCTTGCTTTTGTACAGGGGCCTTTTATCCGGCCATTATGAGTTTTGTCTCACATATTTGGGAGGTCCCCTCATCAGCTCCTAAACAGGGTTGAGTCAAAAACTTTTCGTCCCATCAAACTCCCCTCCTCTGACTGCTGTCTTCAATCTTTAAATCACGCCGGGAAAGTGCTTCTTTGCATCTTCTACCGTTATTTCATGTCACCGCTCTTCCGAACTTGTAACTGCATGCCTCCCCCCCTCCCGCGGCCCCGCTGCACAAGACCTTTTTTTACTCATTCCATCCCATTTTGTCCATCTTCCTAATGCAAGGTTAATTAGCATCTTTATCTTTATCCCTTCACTGGTAAACTCCTGGAATTCTTCCTGTTTCTATTTTTCCACTTCCTACGACCCTTAAATCTTTTCAAGAGAAGAGTAAAGGGGTTCACACGAGGTTTTTTCGGTATTTTTGTCGACAGAGAAGTCCGTTCTCCTTTCGGGCTAGTGCGGAGATTACGTTACACACGCAATTGTTTTGGTCGACAAATCTTCTTCTTCTTTTCTGTGACCTTTTTGCTAATATCGCCAGGACACTTTTACTTTATGCCTTTGGGACACTTTGTAGGTCGTCTGTTAAGCTCGTGTTTACGACAGGGTCGTCCCCGACTTCCCGTGCCTGGTCATTTGGTCACGTCGCGCTACAGGGGCTAGGGGTAGGGGCTGGCTTGTGTGTATTTGGCGCGCAGAAAGTAAGTTTTCGCGCACTTTTATTTTGAAGTAGTATTGATATTTCTTTTTTCCTTGATATCTACTAAATCAAACCCCACGTCTAACCTAACAAATTTGATTTAACTTAACAATTATGGCAGGCTAAAATGGGAAATTTTCGGTATTAATGTATCGCCATTGGCATGGGAAATTGAGGAAATTGGGATTCAAATTAAGGATGAAAAGATTTGCACGATGATGTAAGTTAAATTTGTTAGTTTTTAGTGCCAAAAACCGAAATGCTACCAATAATTGGGGTGAGGGGGAAGAGGGTGGTGCGGTTTCTGCGTATATTTGAATTTGGCGCGAGAAATTCTTGGCAAGTGGTCGATAAAAGACCCAGTGAACGGTGTGTGATTCTTTTTTTAAAACCCATCATGACACCAGCCCCAGACCCAGACCGACTTCTCTGTCGACAAAATGCCGAAAAACTCAGTGTAAACCCCCCTTTAAACAGACACCTCCGAACAAATTTGGGACCCCCCTTTTTTTGTATTTCTTACTGTCTTTTTTATAGGGACGGGCAACTAGCGGGTTTTTGGGGTTTACCTTTTTTTGTTGTGCCCTGGGCCCCAGTCCTTGTGATGCTACTACATGCACCTTTTGTCACCACCAATTGCCCCAGGCCTAGTGCCATATGGAATATTTGCTCTTATTTTAGGCATCATGGAATTTATTGAACTAATATCCTTTCTGCTGTCCGGAGAAGGACCCACCGCGGGTGGCTCCAGAACCCCGGGGGGCTTCCCGGTACCTTCGCTGCACCGATGTCCCAAGCGATCACTGAAAAGTACAGTTAAAGAAAGTCATTTCTTTTTTTTCCAATCTCACTTGTCCTCAAAAAAGAAGCAACCCTGGTGGTAATATTTCATATTCTTTCGTGTAAATTACATTACAGAGAAAACAATACATGCTGAGAAAATTTGTACAACTTTCACCAAATTAGGAATTGATAGAAGCTGAAGAAAAAAAAACGCTAATTTATGCAGGGTTCTATTTCTTTAAATCAGATAACGAAATAAAGCAATGGAAAGCTAATAAAATTGCGCTTCTATGATACCCTTCATGATAAAAGTTGACTCGAAAAGTTTTAAAATGGCGAAGAGTTAAGGAATATTAAGTTCATGCATATTCTTTATAGGGCTCGTAATGGCATTTCTTTAGCGGTTTTACTGTTTTTTTATTTGATAATATTATAGAACAAACATTTTTCGAAGATTACAGTATATCCATATATACTGATAAACCAGTCTATATGATAGCCATAGACACTATATCCCCTTTTTCGGGCGCCCCGCAGGCCCCTATGCAGCCCCGCAATCAAAAAATTGTCGCCCGTGAACAGTCCAGGCATACAGTGGTCTATGGTACAACCTACAAAAGAGAAGACTACGAAGAGGGAAAAAAAACCCGAGTTTTTTTTTGGGGGGAAATTTGATTTTTCCAGGTCTATATTTCCGTGCTCACTGACAACAAAAGAAAAAACCCTGAGGGAGGGTTTGATGTGAAAAGGGCTTCAAAACCGGGGAAAACAGTCACAACAGAGCCCAATTAAGAAGAAAGCAAGTGATGGGGAAAACTTTACGTACCTACCATTTGGGCTTACTTTTTGCGAGGCTTGTTAGGGACTCTGTTTTTTTGGTTTAGAACCCCTCTGCACATCATCCATTACCCAAAAAAAGGTTTTTTCTCTTTTAGTGTTGTCCGAGAACAGAGCACATAATAAGCCCCTGGAATATAAATTTTTCGCGCAAAATAATCGAAATTCTTCCATCGCCGTGGGTTTTTCCCCTTTCGTAGGTCCCCCGGGGCGACCCCGCCTTTCCCCACAATGCCCCGATGTAAAAAAACCCGTGCCCGTAGTTATCCCTTTGAGGCCCATTGTTGGGGGGTGATTGGCTGGGCAGCAGGGGGGGTGTAGGGGGGGGAACCCCACATTAGTAAATTTCTTTTTTTTTTATGTAAAAAACCCTATTTAAAATTTTTTAATGTATCAGTCCAAGTCCCTTACTTTATAAAATTTAAAAAAAAATTATATTACTAAGAGAGCTTGGTCCTTTTCATCGATGATTTTGACTGCAAGCTTTAAACATTATATTCCCAATCACCCCATAAAAACTCTACTTCTACGCTGGGTCCCGGCGCTGCCCCGCACGTTTGCTCTGCAAAAGGGTAAAGAGAAAAAAATTAATACATTATATTAAACTTGCACCAGCACGAAGACACATGGGGGTTTTTAAATTTTATAGGGGGAAGTTCTTTGGCAGATTTTGGAGGGGGACCCCTCTCGAAAAATTGTTTTGGCCCCCCCCCAAAAAATTTTTGGAAAATATATTATTTACTGTTTGGTTTCCATATGCTTTTTTTTTTTCAGTAACATTCGAATGCTTTATACTTTCCCACGATGGCCAAGTTGAAAAACCTCTGGCTTGCCATTCTGTGGTACCCGGGTTTTCGAATCCTCACTGCCCCCCGGGGTTTTTTCACTGAAAAAATTGGGCGGTTACTGTCCCCCTTAGCCCAAAGGGGGGGGGGGATGTGTGGTGGGTGGGGGTCCCAGCATTACCCTAAGATCGGTTTAAAATGAGCTCCAGCTCGCACCGAGAGGGTTTAAACTGGGGATCGCATCCCCCTCGTGGGGGACAAAAAACCCTGGGTGAACACTATAGTACTACAGTAAAACCCCCCGCTTTAGGAAACCCCTCTATAACGAATGTTGGCTTTAACAAAATTTTTTTGCCATTCCCATATATGCTGGGTTTGTCCAAATAGTTGGTAAAAGGGGGGTTTGGTTCGGTTGTTTGGGGCCCGGGCCCAAAAAGTTACTAAATAAACCCCATCGTTATACAAACAAAACGTTACCCCAAAACAATATATATAATAAATATATATATAATATATATATATTTTAAAAAAAACTTTTTAAATAATATATATATAATTTTATATAATATATATATATATATTTTTTTATATATAGTATAAGGGGGGTGTGTGTTTAAAGAAAGTATGATTAGTATAACGTGTGGTATTTTTTTGACAAAAAAAAATTAAAATATATATATAAATAAAATAGAGAGAGAGAAGGAAAAGAGAGAGAGGAGAGAGGGGAGAGAGGGGGAGAGAGAGAGAGAGAGAGAGAGGAGAGAGAGAGAGAGAGAGAGAGAAGAGAAGAGGAAGAGAAGAGAGAGAGAGGGGAGAGAGAAGAGAGAGAGAGAAGGAGAGAGAGAGGGGGGAGAGAGAGAGAAGAGGGGAAAAAGAGAGGGGAGGGGAGAGGGGGAGGGGGGAGGGGAAAAGAGAGAGAGAGAGAGAGAGAGAGAGAAAGAGAGAGAGAGAGAGAGAGAGAGGGGAGAGAGGGGGGAGAGAGAAGGCGAGAGAGAGAGAAGAGAGGGAGGGGGAAAAGAGAGAGGAGAAGAGAGGAGAGAGGAAAATTGTGTTTTGTAACGATGTTGTTAAAAGATGGATATTTTTTTTTGACTTACCGGTTCACAATATTTTCCGAAACTGAAAACCCCAAAAAATCCCCGAAATTTTTTCCCCCTTTTGTTTTGAAGTTAATAAAAATTGAGGGAAAAGGGGGGAAAATCTGAAGGGAATTTGTTATTCCCAAACCCAAACCTTCTTTGGCTAAGTTTCCTTAACCCCCCCCCCCGGGGGGAAAATTGGGGGTTTAGAAGTCCCCAAAACCGGTGGCAACCAAAAACCCTTTTGGGGGGGTTGTCCCTTTTTTTATCAACCATGTAGGGGGACAAGGGCACCACAGTTTGGGGAAACCACGGAAATGACAAGACCACCCAGGGGGGGGGGGCCCCCCCCCCTCGCCTCCCCCATCACGCCTCCACGCCAAGGGGAGGCCCCCCCCCGCCCGCCCCCAGCCCCTCCTGCCGCGCTTTCCAGGGCCCCCACCGGGGTTTCCCCCACCCCGATCCCGCCGCCCCCGGGCCCCCGGCCCGCCACGGCCTGCTCACCGCCACCCCCCCTTTTCCCCCCCCCCCGCCTCCTGGCGCCTCGGGGGACTCCTCGCCCCCTGCTGCCTCACGCTGCGTCCCCCCGCTGGCCCCCCCCTTCCCCCCCTGCGTCCTCTGCCTTCCGCTGCCTCCAGCCCAAAGGCCCTGCAACGCACGGGCCCCCGGGGGGATCCCGCCGCCCCCACCCCCTGACCCCAAAGAAAATAGTAAATTTTAAAAGAAGAAAAATGAGAAAAGAAAAGTATAGATAGAAAAAAAAAAAAAAAAGAAAAGGGAAAAGAGGGAGAAAAAGAGAGAGAAGCGAAATAATAAAAATAAAAGTATAAAAGAAAGATGGGTTTTAACGATTATGCTAAGTTTAAAGAAAAATTAAGTAATATATGGTGAAGAAGAAGAAAGTTAGATTTTTAACATTTATATATGTAAATTTAGAAAGGCCTATATATGTTTTGAACCAAAATTTAAAACCCAAATATTTTTTCAATATTTTTTTTTGAATATAATTAAAAACCAAGATATACATATTTGGAAAAAAACCTCTTGAAATTTATCGATCTACCCCTTTGGGGAAAATAATACTAACAAACGGGTTGTTGTTATAACCATGTATGGTTGGTCCCAAACTTTATACAGTAAAATAAAAACCCCTCCCCTCGCCCCCATAGTACCACGAGCCCCCCCGGACAACCTTGCCACTTAGACGGTCCTACCGCATCCCCGACCCCCTTAAAGGTGCTAACCCAATTTTCCCCGTTTTCTGGTTTCGATTTTGTACCTTTTTCCCCTTTCCCCTCCTTTTCCTCCTACCAACCTAACGACCCCCAAAATTCCTATATTTAAAATATAAATATAGGGTTTTACCCCCTTAAAAGATATAATTAAAAACCCTCCCCTCCCTTAAATTCTTTAAAAGCTTTTCCCCCTTTTAAAACAATATACTTTGTTTTTTTAAAACCCTAAGAAAACCCCCCCCTTTCCCCTTTCCCCTATTACCAATTCCCTTCCCAAAAGCCCATATATGTACCTATTAAACATACTTAACATCCTTCCTTTTTTTTGTATTTTTTTTTTTTTTATTCTTCCTACTCTTTAGTATATGGTTGGGTTTGTAAACCCCGGACAGAGAGTCCACTACCTTGGACCGTTTGGGGTTTTTGGAAAATTTTAAAAATTAATTCAATTTTTAATATTTTAAAATAAAAGATGGAATTATTAATTTAATATTTAAATAAATTAATTTATAAAGGATTACTTATATTTTTTTATATATTTTTAATATTAATATATTATATTATTATTTTGGGAAGAAGGTAGGGGAGAAAAAGGGAAAAAGAGAGGAGAGAGAGAAGAAAAGGAGAGTTTTTTAAAAAATTTTTTTTTAAAATTCGGTCCAACCACTGTACAAAAACTTTAATTTCCCAAATAAAAAAACAATTTTTTGTTATAAATTATGGGGGTTAAGGATTTTGATAAGTTTGGGAAAAGGGAAAAGAAGGAAGGAAGGGAAAGAAAAAGGGATGGGAAAAGGGTGTTTTGAGCCTTAAACCATCCTTACCCGCAAGGAATTTTCACACCAAATGATTTTTAGCCCCCTTTTTCAAAACCCCTTGACCCTTTCCCGGCACCTCCCGTAGACCAATTTTGGTTAATAAGAAGGCCCGGACTTAAAAAGCAACAAAAAAAAAGATAACGGAGGAGAGGGAAGAAAAGGAAAGCCCCAGGAAACAGTGTTAATTAAGTCCATTTGGCGGGCAATCGGAACAATACCCCAAAACCGTGACAAACTTTTTTTCTTTTTTTTTTTCTTTTTTTGTTTTAAAATTTTTTTGATTTTCCTTTTGCTTTACTTTTTATTTTCTTTTTTTCCTTGTTTTCCTCCGGGCCCAAATTTTTTAAAAAACCCCCGTTTCTTCTTTCCCCTGAATCTTTTTTTTTTTTTTTTATTTTTTCTTTTTTTTTTTTTGTGGGGTTTCTTTTATAAACGTCGTTTGGCAAAAAGTTGAAAATTTAAAAAATACTATTTTCCATAAAATCCAAAAATTTGAACGGTGCGGCCCCGTTTGGAAAAGGAAAATTTGTGAAAATTAATATTCTTTTTTTGTATAATAATTTCATTATTTAAACAAATATTTTTATTTAATAATCTTTTTAATTTTATTTTATTGGGGAAAAAAAAAAAAAAAAAAAAAAAAAAAAAGGTTTTAACCATGTTTTAATAAATGGAAATAAACAATTTAAAAAATAAAAACTTAAAAAATATAATTTTTTTTTTTTTTTTTTTTTGGTCCAAAATAAAAGGGGACCTTGAACAGCACTATTGTGGGCCAAAAAAAATCATTGGCCTAAAAAAGGGTGAAATCTTCCTTTTTTTTTTTTGTTGTGTAGTGCTGATGACTTGAGTGAGTGCCTGAACCTATAGATAGCACTATACTGACAACACAGCCTATTATAACCTTAATCCATAATGTTACCGAAGTGTCGTGACATTACCTCTGGACGCCTGTGTGCTTGAGGGTGCGGGGGAAAAAGTTTGTGCAAGATAACGACCCCGGGCAGCAGCACAAACGAGCAGGGAGGAGGGCACTTTTATATCTGTGGACCCCTAGAATTACCGGTTCGGTTCCGGATCCCGTATTTTCCCGGGTATTCCGGTTTACCGGTTTCCGGTTTTCCCGTTTTGTTTTGGTTTAACCGGTATCGGTATTGGTGGTGCATCGGTATACGGTATCGGTATATTATTTGGTCGGTATTGGATTTCAGTATTGTGTTTTTTTCTCGCAACAGACCGGACTGGCGAGACACGTATGGTAGCGTAACGCTCTTGGCTCAGAGCCTCAGAATTGAGGCGCGTGTTATCATTGGCCGATTACAGCTCAGCTGACAATGCCCCTCTGACAACCTCCCTCCCTCCCTCTACCCTGAGGGAAAAAAGTCCCCCCGCAAACCATCAAAAGAAAACGGATCATTACATATCACACAGGCGTCACATACAAATCTAGCCTAGATAAAATTTCATTATTTTTATCAAAATTTTTATTATTATTATATTATTTTTTATGTCTTAGTCTACTATTATGGTTAATAATGACATCATTTTCATTATTGTTTTTATTTTTATGATCCAAATTATTTTTATTATTTTATTAAAAATATAATTATTTCAAAGATATGTGTGTGTGTGACTGACTGTGTTTTTCATCTTCATCTAGTTGTATTTTTACAGGGCAAAGCAACGCTCGTATGGCCCGTCTCCATATCAACATTTTTATCATTCATCCTTAATGCTTTGTGTTGGCCGAAGCCACCACCCCCGGGGAGCAGGTCACAAACCCCCGGCTAAACACCCGGTACCCATTCACTGCTGGGTGGGGCAGGGGCTGGGGTTTTTAAAGGGAAAAAACCCATCTTTTCCGCTCCGCCGGGGATCGAACCCGGGTTGTGAACCCAGCGTGCTTCCCTTACACACGGGGGAGGGGGTGTGTGTGTGTGTGTGTGTGTGTGTTTTGTGTGTTGTGTGTGGTGTGTGACTTTTTGGTGTGTGTGTGTGTGTTGTGTGTGTTTTACACCTCGGGTAAGACTGACCCCTCGTATCTTTACCATTTTTTGAAGGAAATCGCGTTTCACGTCTCCGTCTACGCTCTACGCCTTTGAATAATAAATAAATAATTAAAAAAATGATTAAAATTTTTATAATAATAAAAACAACAATAATAATAATAATAACAATAATGTCAATGGTATTAATGATAATAATAAGTTTATAATAATAATAATAAAAACTCAGATAAAATAATCATAACAATAATAGTGATACTAACAATAATATTGATAACAATAATAAAAGATAATAATAAAATAAAAAATAAAATAATCAAAAATAATATTGATATGATATAATGATAATAATAAAGATATGATAGTACCATCATACTACCCAGACACCACAGTACACACACACACACCACACACACCACACACACACACACACACACACACAACGGCTACTCCTATAGTATATTAGATTACTGATGCAAAAAAGAAATGGCCTACGCCAAATATAATTTATTTTAGGGGGGGTCTATGCTGTACGGTAGGGGGATTAAGAATTGTAAAAAAAAAAAAAAATGGCCTACGCCCAAAACTTTATGTTAGGGGGGTCTATGCTGTACGGTAGGGGTTACGAATTGTAAAAAAAGAGATGGCCGACGCCCGGGGCGGATTTATGGTGTGCGAGGCCCTATATAGGCCGGTACGTGGGAGTGCGGGGGCCCTGAATGAAATGTGGGGTAAAATTCTAAATCCTTTCCAGCCCTATAGTTTCTTTTTCTCCAGACCTTCACAGATCCCTCGCCCCAAAACGTAATTATAAAGGGGGGGGAGAGATGCCCCCTTAAACGCCCCCTCCCCCCTAATTATCCCCGCCCTGGCCCCCAAAATAAATTTCTAACCTAACCTCACTACAACCTAACCAATAACCTTAACGGATAGAAGGGTGGGGGCACAATTTTACCAGTTAGGTTAGGTTAGGTTAGGTTAGTAATTTATTTTCATTTTTATCTCTCCCCCACTTTATATTACGTTTAGAGGTATCCTGAAGGGATTGTGAGGTCTGGTAAAATAAAACCACTAATAAGGGCGGGAAAGACTCTAAAATTTTACCAAATGTGGTTCAGATTCATATTAGGTTTAATTTAAACTTTTTCCCACCCACATTTTACATTAATTGGGTACTAATTTGTGGCATATTATGGACATGAAGTAACAGGTTCGAGGCAAATAAGAATGTTCCAGATTCAGATTTTCATTGAAACATATTTTTTCTCTGGGGTAGGGGCCTAGGCCATAGGTTTACTCGGGCCCCCTTAAATTTTCAATGGCCGACGCTACAGGAAACTTTTATTTTAGGGGGGCCTAAAGCTGTTTCTGTGGTCTGTGGTAACCCGGAGTCACACTAGCCCTGTGTCCCGGGGTAACGGGTTCTCACCCACCACAGGCTCTAAGGGCTAATGCACGGAGATGAGCACCGCATGCCAGCCAGCTAAGCGTATGCTCCCATCTTACCTTTTCCTGTACCTACCCAATGTACGGTAGGGGTTAATAATTGTAAAAAAAGAATTGGCCGACGCTATAGGAAACTTTATTTAAAATGGGGGGGGCGATGCTGTAGAGGTTAATAATTGTCTGAGAATGGACAAGTATTAAAAAAAAAAAAAAAAAAAAAAAAAAAAATACCGATACCCGGTAATACCGGTATTTCTGTAGGGATCGGTATACCGGTATCGTAATTGAAAACCGGTGTGAGGACCCTACCGGTATTACTCCCGCAAACCGGTATCGGCAATAAAGGTATTTTCTTGATACCGCACAACCCTACCTAGCACATTCGCTGGCTTAATTATCTTGTGATTATTGTGCTTCCATTTTTACCCTGTCATTTAGGGAAGATATGCTGGTAAACATAAGGCTTATTAGAAGTACTTCATTACGTCACCTTTCAGGGACAAAATAGTACGTAGACGGTAAACTTAGCAAGAATGAAATATGTAATAAGAAATCCATCACCGCTTACTCTGCCCTTTTTCTTGGCCTGTCATTCCCCGCTGTTGATATGCCAAACGCGGCCGGTACGTGTATTTTATGAGTATAAAGTTTGTGTTTTTCTGTTCGTTGTATTAGAGACGCAGAATCGCAGATGGTAATTTGTTCCACGTTTTTAGGATGGCGAAAAAAATTAAGCTGGTCGATCTTGAGAGGACTCGAAAAGCTTCAGGCCCCCATCCTCCCCCCTGTGTGACTGGGTGGTGACGCATTTGGGGGACCAAAAAAAAAAAAAAAGGACGGTTTGGGGCCATCCCTTTCGCTACAATAATTGGGGGGAAAAGTTCCCTTTGCAAACCCTATGGCCGCCATCAGGCAAAGGGGGGCCCATGCACCCCCCCGGAAAAAAGGGGGGGCGAATCAAATCTGCTTTACTGCAAATTAAGAACTTTTTTTTAAAAAGGTGTCCTTTCCCCACCCTACTACGGGGCCCAACCCCAATCGCCCAAACCTCCTACCATCCCTACCGTCTGGCACAGATAGCATTTCCCCCCTGGGTCTTTCCTTCAGGGGATTCGGGGAAGTGACTCTCGGTTTAAAAAAGTTGGGGAAGTCGGTAGTAGGGTGGTGTGGGGGGGGGGCACCGTACTTTTTAGTGGAAAAATATTCATAAAAAATCCTTTTTTACCTGAGAGAGGCCACTTTTGCCCAAAACAAACTTCACAAAAGGACCCCCCATGGTACCCTCAGAATACTTAACTCAGATAATAAGGGTCTTTAAGGTTTTTTATAAATTTTTTACTGTGATCCCCCCCCGTTCGGTGTGACCCAAGGATAGTCTATATACTATCCTTGGTGTGACCCCACCCCACCCTACCTCTTAGTCATGAAGTCTACCCTGTTGCTCGCATGTAGTTCACTGAGGGTGGCGCTGCATCCGTGGTGGCATGGTGGCGCGAAATTTGAATTAATTTTCGCGTTGTAGCCTTCGTACGGTGATCCCCCCCCGTTCGGTGTGACCCCACCCCACCCTAGAGTTGCCGAGAAGTTTGAAATATATATTATACAGGAAGATATGGAGATGATGAGCGAGCCAAAAGTAAGGACGGTGAAGAACAATCAATGGAGGTTGTGTGATGTAGGTAGCATGGAGGTATTACATATGCATTTTTTTCAAAGTGCATTTTTTTCGTTATTTTCGAAGTGCATTTTTTTCAAAGTTGAAAAGGTTGAGTTGCATGGTTGAGGGGTTGAGTCAAAAGATAGTGAGGAGCTTTTGGGTGCGCCAACTAACCAGCGTAAGGTTTTTCAAAAACTATTTATTTTTCATGGTAAAAATGGAAGAGGACTGCGCGGTCATTTTCTGAGACACTGACTAGCAGTGGCGGCTCGTGATAAAATAAAAGGGGACTGCAAGCTTTATAGCGTGAGCCTGTGAGGAAAGTGCAAACCATTGTTTTGATGGCCGCTGGCGTTGGCGTTTGAAACTTTGAATGCTCCGCTCAGCTCCAGGCCAGGCCGTCCACCGCTACGTTTTGAGGTAATACGCCTTTATTATAAGTTATTGTGGTTTATTTAGGCATAGGGTAGAGTATGGAGGTTTGATAGTGGTGTGGTGAGGTTGTGGAGCTGGCGGGGTTGTGTGAGAGGCGGGAGAAGTGAGGTATAGGGTGTTTGGGCTGGCGGGGTGAAGGAAAGACTGAATACGGGGATATGATGTTGCTTGTAGTTGTACCTTATTATCCATGAACAAGCTGCAGTACACGTCATGCCACAGCTGAGATACGGATCGGTAACCCCGAGTCCGCGGGTAAAGGTACGGCGGCTGTATTCTGCTTGTAAATGTCTAAAGATACTGCGGTGTGGTAGTTTAGTTGAGTTGAGTTGAGTTTATTTTAGTTTATAATTAGCGAGTATGCTATTTCAGAAGGTTACAGGAAGTTTCGTACACAAGTTGTTAAGTACCCAGGTTTTGTTAGTTTTTTCATACACTAAATTAGAGTTTTTTCGTACATACCTGGTGTCGTTCGTATCTCTAGTAATCAAGTTCAACTCTGAGCTGAGTGTACGAAACGACTATAGTTTCATATAGATAGGAAACAACTTTTTGATGTACAAAACAACTTGTGTACGAACTGACTGTGCACCTTTCAGAATTACAGTTGATTTAGATTTTTTTTCCAATTTTTTCAGCATACCACTACCTATCACCATAACTACTGTCACCACCACTACCACCACACCACTCGCCACTATGGAGGAGGAGGATTCAACCCAACAATGTGATGATGTGTTGCAGTCTGTCATCAACTCAGCTGTTACAGGGTAAGGTAAAGATTGTTTTATCGGTTACAGGGAGTTTCGTACACAAGTTTTTTCGTACCCAGTTTTGTTAGTTGTTTCGTACACTGATTTGAGTTTTTTTTTGTACATACCTGTGTGTCGTTTCGTAACTTTAGTAGTCAAGTTCAAACTCTGAGCTGAGTGTACGAAACGACTATGGTTTCATATAGACTTACGAAACCACTTTTTGGTGTACGAATCTACTAGTGGTGTACGAAACAACTTGTGTACGAACTGACTGCACCCCGTTTTATCGCCCCTCCCTATTTCGCTTCCTACCTTATGAAGGACTAACGTTTGTCACACACGTCTTCTACTAACTTCAAACCCTCTTGGCAAGCTATTACTTTGGTCAAAATCACGGACAAAAATGATCTAATAAGAATAAATAAGTTGCTACTCCGCCGTCGCCATCAGCACAGTCTAGACCGTGGGCCAAGTTTTGTAGGGTGGGTTAGATTTAGTTTTATAGTTAGATTTAGATTATAGTTGTAAATATTTTAGATTATAGTTTTATTAGAATATAGTTAGATTTAGGTTATAGTTTTATTAGATTTTAGTTAGATTTAGATTATAGTTTTATTATTTTAGATTACCTATAGTTAGATTTAGATTATAGTTTTATTAGATTTTAGTTAGATTTAGATTATAGTTTTATTAGATTTTAGTTAGATTTAGATTATAGTTTTATTAGATTTTAGTTAGATTTAGATTATAGTTTATTATATTTAGTTTTATAGTTAGATTTAGATTATAGTTTGTTATATTTAGTTTTATAGTTAGATTTAGATTATAGTTTTTTATATTTAGTTTTATAGTTAGATTTAGATTATAGTTTGTTATATTTAGTTTTATAGTTAGATTTAGATTATAGTTTGTTATATTTAGTTTTATAGTTAGATTTAGATTATAGTTTGTTATATTTAGTTTTATAGTTAGATTTAGATTATAGTTTCTTATATTTAGTTTTATAGTTAGATTTAGATTATAGTTTGTTATATTTAGTTTTATAGTTAGATTTAGATTATAGTTTGTTATATTTAGTTTTATAGTTAGATTTAGATTATAGTTTGTTATATTTAGTTTTATAGTTAGATTTAGATTATAGTTTTATTAATTTAGACTATATTTTTATTATTTTAGATTATAGTTTTATTATATCATAGTTAGATTTAGATTTTTTTTTTAGGGCCGGTTAGATTTAGTTTAATTCAAAATAAAGCTAAAAAGCTATTAATGTATTTTATTGCTGTATTTATTATATTATTTTTTTTTTTTTTTTTTTTAGGTTGGGGTGGGTGGTGGTTTTCCTTCACCTTTTGTACCCTTGTTTCAGCAGCAGGTTCTCCCGCAGCACTTCAAGGGTCGGCCGCACCCGCAGACTCAAGACCTCCCACTCAGCCTCCAGGGTAAGACTCCTTCTTCCTATGTATTTCTATGTATTCCTCCTCCTCCTCTTCCTTCTTCCTTTGTATTCCTCTGTTTTCCTCTTAGGTTGAAGTATTAAAATCAAATATTCAAATTAACATGAGCTTCTAAACACTTCATGATACTTCTAAAACGACTACTACTACCACTACTACGTACTTCCAAAACTACTACTACCACTACTACTAAAACCACTACTACTATTACTTCTAAAGCTATTACTACTACCACTTCTGAGACAACTACTACCACCACCACTACTATTACTTCTAAAGCTATTACTACTACCACTTCTGAGACAACTACTACTACCACTACTACTAAAACCATACTACCTACTACTTCTAAGACGACTACTACCACCACCACTACTACTAAAACCACTACTACTATTACTTCTAAAGCTATTACTACTACTACTTCTGAGACAACTACTACTACCACTACTACTAAAACCACTACTACCTACTACTTCTAAGACAACTACCACCACTACTACTACCACTACTACTACTATCATATATCCCTTTATATTTCAGCTTCAACCAGAGAGGCAACCCAAACTACCACTACCCAGGCTGAAAATCCACCAAACTGACCGAACCCCAACCTCTACCACCACCACCACTACTGCCTCCTCCCTCTCCCCTCCACCCTCCCCCATCCTACACTTCCCCCACTTCCCCCATCACCACCCATCCACCTCTAAACTACACAAACACCATTCCATATCCACTCCGGAACTCCATAGCAAGTTTAGGTCGGGTCCGAGCGAAAGTCAATCTCTGGTCAAGCCGAAAGCTGCGAGAGAGGTCAATTTTTTAATGCCGGTTGGGAAGGAAAATTCGTACCCTGGTCTTCCTCCTCTTCCTTCCTCCTCTTCCTCTTCCTCTTCCTCTTCCTTGTCCCGTCTACATACCATCCCCTCCTCCTCCTCTTCCTCCTCTCATCCACTTTTCTCCCTTTCCTACTCCTCTTTGTCTCTCAGAAAACCCCATACCACTACTACCATTTCTACTGCTACCCCAACCCCCCCTACACCCACACCACCTCCCCCTACTGTTCTTCATCGCAGCACACCGTTAGTTAGGTCAGGTCACAGGTCGAATACATTGTCGGAGGTCAATGGGGTACTGGGGAGGTCACGGCCTTTGTTTAACAGGTCAAGTACTGTGTCCGAGGTTAATACAGTCGTTGCTGGGTCACAGGTAGGTCGGGTCACAGATACGCCTAGACTACAGACGCGCACACACAGCCTTAACCACAGACGGATACACACACACAGAGACAGACAGACACTCTTTCACAGACAAACGCACACACACAGAGACAGACAGACACTCTCTCACAGACAAACACACACACACAGCCACAGAGAAAGACAGATACACACACAGACTACAGATGCACACACACACAGCGACAGAAAGAGATAGACAGACACACACACAACCACAGACAGACACACACATACAAAGACGGCGGGAGACACAAACGCACACCAGAACAGATCACACTCGGCTACGCGCACACACTCGGCCACGCGCACACACTCAGCTACGCGCACACACTCACCTGGACGCACACAACCACAGACAGACACACACACTGTCACAGGCCCCCCCACCTCCCTGCATGCTGCGGGGGCGGGGGCAGGGAGACGTGCCCCCCTAGCCCCCCCGAGCACCCTGTCACCCAATAACTATATCACCGTCAGCGGCAAGAGGTACCAGATCCTCCACCTTCTCGGTCAAGGCGGGTCAAGCACAGTATATGCCGTGAGTAATACATCATTGTCTCCCTGTATTGCATTGTAGGGTGTATTTTGATATGTACGTCTGTATAGATTTATGCTGTATGAGTTCTACAATGATTTAGCAGTTAGCTTTCAATGCAAATGAAATCAATGAGACTATTTTTATTTTTCGGATCTATTTCTTTATTATTAGACAATTTCTTATTATCTTTTCCCCTCACCTCACCCCCTCAACCCCTCAACACAACCCTTCACCCAACAACCCCTTCCCTCCTTCCACACACCTCTCACCTCTTCCCTCTACCCTTCTCTCCCTTCCCTGGACACACCTACACCCCTTCCCTGGACACACCTACACCCCTTCCCTGGACACACCTACACCCCTTCCCTGGACACACCTACACCCCTTCCCTGGACACCTACACCCCTTCCCCTCACCCCCTCAACCCCTCAACCTCCAACCCCTTCCTTCTTCCTTCCCTCCTTCCTCACACACACACCTCCCCTCTACCCTCTACCCATCAACCCCTTCTCTCCCTTCCCTGGACACACTTACCACCCCTCAACCCCCCAACCCCTCAACACAACCCCTCAACCCTCAACCCCTCTCCACCTCAGGTACTAGACGAGGCCAGCAAGCAGGTGGTGGCGGTGAAGATAGTGAACCTTCTCAACCTGGACGACAATACACTCGCCTCCTACCAGAATGAGATCACCATGTTGGAGCGACTCAAAGACTGCTCTAGGGTGATCCGCCTCTACAACCAGTGAGTGTGTGGGTGTGAGATAAGGGGGGGTAGGGGGAGAAATAGAAGACAGACAGACAGTGGAAGGATGAGAGAAAGTAGGAGTGAAATATGAGAGAAAGACTAGGAAATGTGTGTGTGCATGTGCATTTGACAACCCATTTCCCCCCTTTAACCCCCCCCCCCCCCCCCCCCACCACCTCACAGAGAGGTGATGTTGGGTCGTCAGATGGTGTTGGTGATGGAGCTGGGCAACCAGGACTTTGCGGCCATTCTGAACCAGGCCAGGGCGGGCCGCGGGGCCATTCCCTCCTTCACCATCAAGCACTACTGGGCCGGCATGCTCCTGGCCGTGCAGCAGATACACGTACACGGTGAGGGCCATGGCGGTATTATATATATTATTGTTATACAGGTTGAAGTTCCCAAACTCGGCATCCCAAGACTCGGCAACACCCAAAACTCGGCTATGGTTCCGGATTTTCCAAAACACGGCAGAAACACCCAAAACCCGGCGCGTAGTTGCCGGGTCGGGCGCTAGGTGCCACCACACTAGGCCGCTTGGTTCTTATCGGTGAAATATAGCTTTTTTCCTACATATTGAAGTATACAATCCTCTTTTTAGAATAATTTTGTCACCCTCACCACATTATAATGGACTCAGTGACCTAGTTTTGGGGGTAGGGAGGGATTACTAACTACCTTAATTTTTTTCATGTGATTTTCATGCTTTTTTCCCCCTTAATATATCTACGTTCTAAAAGTCGAAAATTCCATTACTCGCTCGGCGCTGGTCCCGAGGTTGCCGAGTTTGGGAACTTCAACCTGTAGCTCCTTAGATTCTTATTATAGCTCCATGGTAAGGGCGGTGGTGGTGGTGCACTATGGTCTATTTTTTTATTAGGGTCAAAATGCACTGAGGAAGCCACGCCCCCTGCCTCTCCCTCTTTTCTACGGGCAGCTGATTGGTGCACTCCTCGTATAATCACTACCATTCACAATATCTTCATTACTTAACAGCGCGTGACCACTGGACTGGATCTTCACTTCAGAGGGTGACAAAATCAAAAATCCCTTTGTAGTAAAGATTGCTCTGTCCAGTGGTCACGCGCTGTTAAGTAGTGAAGATATTGTGATTGGTAGTGATGATACGAGGAGTGCACCAATCAGCTGCCCCGTAGAATAGAAGGGGAGGCAGGGGGCGTGGCTTCCTTACTGCATTTTGACCATAGTAAAAAAATAGACTATAGTGACACACAGTAAGGGGAAAAAAAATATATTTGAAATGAAAAAAGATCAAAATTGAGGACATTTTTTTTTTTAAAGTAAGATGAGGGTGGAGCTCTATTAGTCATTTTAAAATTTTGTATGGCCATTATATAGGTATACAATTTTTTTTTTTTTTTCCAATTTAATTTCGTGATTTTATGTATGAAAGACGCTCGTATATTTACCTAATTGTTATTTTTCCCCCGTTCTCCCCCTCCCCCTCCCCCCTACACCCCTCCCTCCCTCCCCCTACACGCCTCCTCCCTCCCCCTACACCCCTCTCCCCCCTCCCCCTACACCCCTCCCCCCTCCCCCCCTTCAGGCATCATCCACTGTGACCTCAAGCCGGCCAACTTCCTCCTGGTAGACAGCACGGTGAAGCTAATCGACTTGGAATCGCCTCGTCCATCCAGCACGACACATGACCAGCGTAATCAAGGACAGCCAGGTGTGTGGGTAGGGGGGGGCGAGGTGGAAGGGGTGGGGAGTGTGAAAGTTAGGGTAATGTTGTTAGATTATCCTTTTTCTTAGTTTTTGTCTCGATATTGTGGGGTTTTTTTCTTCGTTATTTTTTGTGGGTGTGTGGGGTGGTGGTGTGTGAGGGCCTGAGGGGGAGGGGGGGCCTGAGGGGTGTGTGTGGTGGTGTGGTGTGGGAAGGGTGGGTGGGTGGGCGACAAGTGAAGTTGGGTGATGATAATGGTTGAAAAGTGACTGATTGAGGACATTTGAATGGTGAAAATGGATGAGAGATGGATGGTAGTTAGAAGATGGATGAGTACGGACAACAGCTACTCAAATGGTTGGTGTTGGGTGATGCGGGTGTATGAAGATGGATGAGGCTGTGCTTGAGGGGGGGGGGGGTGAATGTTATATACAAAAAAAAACAATAAAGAGGAAATGGAATGTGTTGGTTTTGAAGAAGATAATATTAATGTTTATCTTTTATCTTTTGTTCTCCTCCAGGCTGGGACCTTTAAACTACATGAGCCCCCGAGTCCCTGCTGGACGTGCACTCGGGTCCCATCGTCCACAGCAGGGGCGGAGGGAAGCCTGCCATCAAGGTAACACACGCACGCACACACAGGCACACAGGCGCACACGCACACGCAGCACACGCACACGCACACCCCAGACATCACACACACACATGCACACACACACACACACACACACTGATGACATTTGGATAAGTATAAATAGATAGTAAGCATTTTTTTCAGGCATTTTTTTCTTCCCACTTTTCCTCTGTAGTCTATTCCAGGCATCTGTCTTCAAATACCAATTGTCTGTGTGTTTATTCCAGTTTTTTTTTTTTATCCAAGCATCTATATACATCTATTAGGAAAAACTGTCTTTATATTATTCAAGCATTTTCCAGGCATTTTTCTCATCCCAACTCTACTATTGTAAGTTATTATTATTATTTAGGATTACTTATAACGTATTCTTTGCACAAATACAGGGAAGTCCCGTTATACGAGAATTCGGTATACGAGAAATCAATGATACGAGCTGAGTAAATTAGGGTCTATTTTCAATATACGAGATCGAAAATCCAATGCTACGACATTCAAACTGGGGTGAGTAAAATTACCAAGTTCAAAATGCGTGCCCTACCACGTATGCATCTGGGCTGTATGATGATGCTGTGGTGGCCCAAGCTTGGGCCGCACACCTGGCTAATTACCCCTAAAGGTAAAAGCACATGGCAGGGACCTGACTCGCTCGTGACCCAAATTTCTACTGAAACCTCTGCTGCTGGGTTCCCGCCCTGGTTTTCCTAGACCAGCTTCGGGCAGTTACCTACCTACCACCACAGTGGGGGAACACGGGAGAGGAGGATGGTGTTCCTCTCACGTAGTGGTTGGTAGGTAACCTGACTTAAACAAGGACTCCCAGGCTGGACAAAGGGGATTTTGGTTGACCCCAGTCAGGTCACCCCAAGCAAGGCGTGACCTGAAGGGTAATTAGCCAGATGGGCGGCCTGACCTTTGGGGGTAATTAGCCAGGTGTGCGGCCCCAACCTTGGGACCGCTACGTTTATTTTAGCTTGAAAAACATGTCTTTGATGGGGTCCTGGAACCAACCTTATTTTACCATTATTTAAATTTATTTCGCTATACGAATTTCGCTTTACGAGTATGCCAGGGGGAAAACCTAACTGCTGTATTTTCGGGATTTCCCGGGACTTAGAAACACTTAAAATACCAATATTTTTGTTTGTGCCTTTTTTTCCGCAGCTGCGCGTGAAGTCCGACGTGTGGTCCCTCGGGTGTATCCTGTACAACTTTGTGTATGGCGCCCCCCTTCCAGCACATCACCACCCCCTACAAAGCTGAGGGCAATATCCGACCCCAGCACACAGATTTTGCTTCCCTGAGAAAAAAAGCAAACACTTGGTGGGGGTATTGCGTCTGTGTCTGCAGCAGACCCGCTAAAACGGCCGTCCATTGAGGACTTACTCATCACCCTTTGCTGACAGAATAATTATAGTCACCTAGTCACCCTAATCCTAGGTCAGTCCTAGTCACCCTAAATACTGCAACGAACACCCCCTCTGCTGTCCTCAGTTAGGCTTCTACACCTGCTCCGGTTTTGCTCTCTTGAAAGCAGGGAAGCAGGCAGATGCTCAGACAGAGGGGCGCTTAGCAAGTAACCGGGCTCGTGCTAGGAACCGAGGACTTGCCATGCTGTCCTTTGTTATTCACACACTCCGGGGGAAGGACAGGCAAACACAAGGTGTCCTTTTCCTGTGTTATATTGAGGTAACTTACAGTACAAGCTTCAAGGTCACCCCATTATACAGGTAACGGCAAGGTAGGAAACGCTACACCATAGGTTCAACGGTCTTTCTTTCTTTTGTACACACAGGCCACAATATTGTCACAGTCTCTTACCCGCCACTAGACCTCTTCCACTCTATCCCACTGATCCCCGCCTACCTCCCGTGCCACTATTGCTATAAGCCGCTCTCTTTCCTCATCATACCTTGGACACATTAATACCAGGTGATCTACAGTTTCATCTAGTCTACCCTACACATTTGACTATCTTGCTTCCTTCGTTTGCCCATCTATATGTTCTACTATTGAACCTCCAAAGATTTAGTCCCTTGCTTTAGATATTAAACTACTCCCCAAGCTAACCATCATAAAAAAACCTCACACTTTGGTGTGGTCTTCCCGTTGTACCAATTCCAGAGAACTCTTACCCTCCATCCTCTGTTCCACATCTCCCTGCCCTGCCTCTGAACTTGGTCATTCACCTTTTCGCTTTAACTCCCCTCACTAGACGGTGATCCTATCTGTGAAACCCTGTAACCCACATTTCCTCTCCCACCGCCCTGCTTGATCTATCCCTTTACTACTCTGCCCTATCCACTCATAAACTTTTCGAGCCCCCTGTTTTCATCCATTTTTCTAAGCCTGATTTTGTAATTAAGCACTGACTTTCCTATTCTCTCCGCAAAGGTACTCCACCCTGCCTCTCCCCTGCATCGCCTCCACTGCTACATACCTGTTTGCCTCTAGTGCAGTCTACCTACCCTTTTTCTGTACTACCTCTAACTTGTCTAGCTCTCCTACTGTCCACCTCATACACTCTGCCCCATACATGAGGCTCGGTACTGCCATCCCTTTCCACAACCCTCTTACTACCTCATCCCTGTTTGCCCTACATCTTGCTAAAACTACCAAGCCTCCCACCCACTGATTTGTTTTTACTATTTTATCCTGTTTCGTCCTATTTGCTCCCTTCCCATCTACCGTATACCTAGGTATTTATATAAACTCGGTGCGGCCCTATCCTCAGGTCCCCCCATTTCCAACTCCTACCCCTCATCTGCTGCCTCTCCATTTATAACCAGGACCTGACTTTTCTCACTGTAAATTTCATCCCAAAATCCCTCCCATACTGTGCGACTATATGTAACATCTCCTGAAGTTCTCCATGTCCCCCACTCATGCAACTATGTCATCAGCATATAGTAAACTGCTCAATTTTTTCCTCCCCAAACCCTTATCCCATAGCCCGAATTTCTAAACCCTTTAATTGCTAATTCCTCTGTATATAACCCAAAAAATAAGGTGAAAACCGCAGCCCTGCCTAACCCCTCTTCGACTACCTACCCACTCTGTTCTATGTCCCCAAGCCTGTACACTCCCCGTGTGTCCTCATACATACTATTTATTTGCTGACTATTCTGTCACTAATCCCAATCCTAGACAGTAGTCTACAAAGCAAACCCCTTTTGACCCTATCATAAGCCTTTTAAATTTGTCAAGGAATGCAAGGTATGTCTTCCCACCCATTCTATTCATTTTCTCTGTCACTGAACTGACTACGAACATGGTTGTCCTCACCTCTCCTATCCTTGCGAAAACCATTCTGTTCCTCCCCCATTACTCTATTTATCTCACAACATTCACTAATCCTACCATTTAGTAACCCACTGAATATCTTCCCACCGTATCCATTACTGCTATTGGTCGGAAATTTTTAAAAGAGCTTTCAAACTTTTGTCCCTCCCTTGGTAATAGAGTAACCCTACCCTCATTCCATTTCCTTGGGACTCTTATTTTGCCAAATCTGCCTAAAAGCCTAAAACAACCCATCCACCATACCCTCACCCCTTCTTTATACAATTCGTTTGGTATACCATCCCTGCCTGCTGCTTTCCTATTTTTCGCTTTTTAGGTAACTCCTTATTTCTTCCTTACTGAAATGTTCATCCATTCCCTCATCTATTTTCCCTTTTCACTTCCTATATTTACCTCACCTAATTCTACCTACTCAGTCATGCCCCCCCCTCCTCCCAAAATTTTCTTGATCTCCCTCTTAATACCCTCAGGTCCTTTCACCACTTCGTCTCCCACAAAAATTTTCATCTACGCACGGTTGCTCCCTGTCTTCCTCTCCTCTAAGAAAAGTATACCAATCCCTACCCCCTTCCTCCCCCTTCCCCCTTAGTTCCTCTACAATTTCCCTCTCCATGTTTGCCCTAGCCTTCCTAATAAGTGCTTTACTTCTCTCTGTTTTTTCTTATACCTATCTCATGCCTCCTCATACTCTAACCTTCCTCTACTCCATCTACTTCCTTTTGGAGTCTCTTTCGTGCCCTGTTCTGCTCCTTTCTTTCCTTCCTCGCCCTCTTAATCTCACTTTTTGGGCCCCAACTTAATCACCTATTGCACTTTTTTCTCCAGCTCCTTTGCTTCACTCTACCTATCCTTCTCCTAGCTATTCCATCTATTGTCTCCCACAGACTCGGGTTTTAATTTCATCCACCCCCTTTCCTCCTTCCAAACTACCTGTTTCAAGTCCCTCCAAAAATTTTCCCACTTTGCCTGTCTAATGTCCCATCTTTTTTTCTGCATTTCTCTCCTTTTCATTCTCCCTTTGTTTTTTATTTGGGTATAGTTTAAGACTATCTGTTGTGGTCACTATTTATATCTACCAGACCCTCCTCATCTATCTACATATCCTTCACCATCTTCCTGGCATTTTCATTTACTAGGCACATACTCATAGCTGATTCCCTCCCTCTCTCCCAGTTTCTTCTCTCTGCCATTGTCGTATTTAGGATTTCTAACTTTATAGCCTCAAAAAAAATTTAAGAGTATTTCCCATTAAACCCTTTACCTCCTCCCCTAGTATACCATGTTCCATTCATGTCCCCCATAACTATTTCTGTTCCTGTCTGTGTTTTGCTATAATCTACTAATCTTGTTATATTTCTTTCATTTTCTATACTACCCCTTTTCCCTTCGACTGTTTAATAGCAGACTATAAATGATCGTCCCCTTTTTCTCCCCTCTTTGTACCTAATCTAGCGCAAAATATTTCACTTGCCTCACATTCCTACTCTAGCTCCCACATCTATACCTGCATTTCCCGCCTGACAATAACCCCCCCGCCCCCTTTCTAGGATTCTTGCTTCTACCCTTATTTTTAAGGTGATACCCTCTGTTCTTACTTTATTCCTCTTTCCCCAAGTGGGATTCCGTGACGCCTACTACATCAAACCCCATTCACTAATTCCCCGGCAATGTCCCATTTGCCTTACCCCACAACCCCTGACATTAATGCATCCAAATCCATAAGTTTCTACAACCCCTTCCTGGTTCCTTTTTTCTAACACTGGGTCTTCCCTATATCTTTGAAGACCTATGCCTCCATTTTTCCCCATAGACTAGTTTCCCTGGCTAACTACCTAACACCTCTCTTTAAATGGTCCCCGTATCTCTGTCCCCATCTTACTTAGGTGGACACCATCCTGGATACATAGAGTGCTTACCATAGAAATGTCCACCTCACAAACCGCAACCCCATACCCTTCAAAAGCTCCTCTATCTTGCTAATTAGACTTAAGGCCCTCGACAGCCCTCCTGACTCACAATCCCTAGGATCAACCACAAATCACCCGCTGTCCTACCACTCTCCTTTACCTTCCCCTAACAGGGCCTTGTACTTAGTTACCAACTCCTCCGACTCGCCTGGCCCACGTCTTCCCCCCGACGGCACCACCACAAACCGCCCCTTTCCCTGTCCTACCATCAGCTTGGGCCAGTCATCTGTAACTCCTGCACAGAATGCCCTGGATAGCACACCTAAACCCCTGTCCCTGTCCCCTCACAGAAGGTCTGGGCCAGGGACTTCACCTGAAGTCTCCCCCCAACACCCACCTCAGGCCCTTTCCACCTGGCCCCCTGCTGTCCCCTGCTTGCTGCCTCCTCCACACCTCTACTTTCACCCCTAAACCTCCTCCCCCAAGCACAGCATACCTGTTGTAAAAAAAAACAGCACCCCCACCTGACTTTTCTGCCCCGCACTACCTGGGTTGCTTCCCTTTCCACCACCCGCCCCCTCTCCCTCCTTGGGCCTGGTAACTCCACCTGCCGGCTGGTAACTCACCTGCCTGCCCTACCTTACACCCTCCCCCGGGCGTGGACCTTCTGGAAGGGATTCACCTCGCCCCGAATGGTACTGAAAGATGGTACAAAATCCCCCTACCTACATTTACCTCACCTTACCCCTTAACCCTTAAACCTCCCCCTGCATGCCTTTACCTGTTCCTGTAAGGCCACCCACACATTCCTTAACCGAGGACCCGTTTCCCTGTCACCCCTCCACACGAATGTAAACTTCCAAACCCCTCCACCGCTGGCTCCCCGTGGTCAACCTACCTCCTCTGAGGGGGCACGCTACCCCCTGGCCCCCGTGGCCACTCGCGGTAGCTACACCCCCCACAACCCCTTCTAAACCCATACTATCCCTATTTCACAAGAACTAGCAAAAATTTAATCACGAAACCCAGCTAAGGCCCCCTCCCCGCACACTCTCGCCCCCGGGGAGCCAATCCCCAAGGATGGGGTGGCGGTGGGAGGAAAGGGGAACAAGCCAGGGAGTGCTGGGGGAGAAAAGTCGGTGAGGTGGGGTTTTTACACCCGGTATGCTGGCTGGGGAGGGGAAGGGGGGGGGAAGAGTAGAGGTGGGAGGACACAAGCGGGACAGGCAGGGGGGCCCGGATGGAAGGGGGTGGGTTTTTTGGGGGAGACTCTCAGGGGAAAACCTGGACCAGACCTTTTGGAGAGGGCGGGATAGGAGGGTTAGGGGGTGCTATCCAGGGGGATCTGTGCAGGATGTTCAGATAGATGGGGCAAGCTGAGGTAGGTAAGGGAAAAGGGGGCGGGTTTTTGGGGGGGGCACGTCGGGGGGAAAGACTTAGGGAAGGCGAGGTCGGGAGTTTTGGTAACAAGTACAAGGCCCTGTTAGAGAAGTCAAGGAGAGGGTAGGGCAGGGGGATTTTTGGTGTGATCCCTGGGAGATGGGGTCAGGAGTGGCTGTCGAGGGCCCTTTAAGTCTTAAAGCAAGATAGAGGGGGCTGGCAAGGGTATGGGGTTGCGGTTTGTGGACGGGTGGGACACTTTCTATGGTAACACTCTATTTACCAGGGTGGTGTCCACCTAAAATGGGGACAGGCGTACGGGGACCATTTTGAAAGGTGTTGGTTAGTTTAGCCAGGGGGAAAACCCCCCCCTCTTTACAACACAGCCAAGGGACACCCCCTTCACTTTTAAAAACCATCCCCATCACATCTTTCCCCCGTAACAAAACCTTCCATTGTTCTTTTTATTTACCGTCGAAAGTTTTTTTAAAGAAAATATAATGGAGAAAAAAATTTTTTTGTGTTGTGGTATGTATGCATAGAGAATAAGATTATTTTACTGTATTATTTTTCTATTTTTATTGAAAGATAAAAATTTTTTTGTATGTTTATTTGTAATTATTTTTCAAAATCTCCCTTTTTATTTTTTTATATTTTTATCTTTCCCCTTTGTTTGTTTTTAGGTTTTTGTCCATTATAAAAAAAATGATAAAAAAATGCATTAAATTTTTGTAAATTTTTTTAAATACCTTTTTTTATTATTTAAATTTTTATTATTATTATTATTATTAATTTTTTTTTTTCAGTCAATTTATTATTTCTATTTTTTTGGGGTGCAGTCCCTTATGATGTATTGCAAAAAAATTTTTATTAATTTCTTAAAGAAGTTTTTAATATTTTTTTAAATACACACAAACCCCATTTGCCGGTATGGGTTTGCCGGACAAAATCTGAGGTCCTGTTTTTTTTTTTTTTTTTTTTTTTTTTTTTTTTTTTTAAAAAAATAACGTTGAATGCCTGTCCTTTTCGTACGAAAAAAAGGGCCGCGGGCCCAAACCCTCCTGTCACCCCTTGGCGGGTCCGCGCCCCCCCGCCCGCTGCTCAGGTCTGTTTGTTTTTCATTTTTTGCTCAAGGTGCAAGGGTGTCTCCCCTTTTTTTGCCCTTTTTTTTTTTTTTGGTTTCTTTGCCCACCTTCACTTTACTTCAGGATGGCATCTCGTAAACTTAAACAGCATCGAAACTGTGATAAGCCCCATAAAGGGGGGAAATAAGCGAAAAGGGGGAGGCACCACGATGACGCAATGTTTCCCCCCGGGCAGCTGACGGAGTTATCGTCTCCGGTCATACCCCCCATCGTTTGGTCAAATTCTAAGTCCTTTTTCCCCCTTTTTCGTGGGTTTTTTTTTAACCCTTTACAATCGGTTTTATTTTTCTATAGGACCGAAATTGCCTCACAAATTTGGGGGTGGGTTTCTGTATACCTTATTGAAATTTAGGGAAAAATTCCTCTATGACTTTTCCCTCGCAATCTTTTTGCAAAATTTCTTGCAAAAACTACAAATCTTTTCAAATTACTTTTGGAGATAATACATGTTGTTCAAGGCAAAAGGCAGAGACAAACGTTTTTACGAGCCGCCT
>JACEEZ010000202.1:0-7500 GCA_016584305.1 Chionoecetes opilio
TTCGCATTGGAAAATAAACTGCCACTAGTATGTGAAAATTATTAGAAAACATTTCAATCAGTTATTATGTTCTCAGTTATTATGTCATTATGGTGTGAATTGGTGTCCCGTGTAATGATGTAATTTCATTAGCTTCTATTGTGGGAGGCTCAATTGGCTAATGATCAGTTTGTGCATTTTCCTCGCCTTGCTGCTTGTGCCCCTGACGACGTGGACCTGGACACTTGCGTTAGTGCCGTCGCCTCTCTGCGGGAGGAATTTGCCTCCCGTTTCGTAGGAGTCAGGCTGCTGGCTGCGGACTTCAATCTGTTCACTGCCCCCTTTAACTTCCCCGTGGAGGACGCCCCTGCCCTCCTGCAGATGGAGTTGGTGGAGCTGCAGTGCAACGATCAACTGAAGGCGAAGTTCCGCCACCTCTCTCCGCTGTCCTTCTTCCGCACCGCGTCCTCCCTTCTAGCAATTTTCCAAATACATTGCACATGTTAACGCATCGTGGCCATGTATGGCAGCACCTACTGCTGCGAACAGCTCTTCTCCACCAAAATGATGTACACGAAGTCTCACCTTCGCTCCCAGCTCTCGGTCCGCCACCTCAATGAAATTCTTCTGTTGTCTACATCATCCTTGAGCCGGACATTGAAACACTTCTCCGTGGCAAGCAGCACCAGCCGTCTCATTGATTTGTATGTTTTTCAATAAAATTCTTGTATTTAGTCACTTTGGGGTTTTCGTTTGTCACTCTGGCCCACGGGCTGATCCCTAAAGTCTCATCTGGCCCTCGCTCTGAAAAGGATGGCCCGCTCCTGCGCTACGCTAATAAGCTAATATTATGGCATAGAGCAACGTTTCTCAACCGAGGTTCCCCGGAACCCCAGGGTTCCGCGACAGGGTCGTTAGGTGTTTTCGAGAGAAACAATGATAATGTTTTTCTTTTTTTTTCTCTTTTTTTTTACATCACAGAGGACTGGCCAAGGCCACACACAAATTGGTAACACAAAGCGCGCTTAATTGGCAGTCCCTAAAAAGAAGACAGTAAGAGAATAAAGAAAGGGGGGTCGGCCAATTTAGTTCGGGAGGTGTCTTGTTAATCTTCTCTTGAAAAGATTTAAGTTGTAGGAAGGTGGAGAAATAGAAACAGGAAGAGAGTTCCGGAATTTACCAGTGAAAGGGATGAAAGAGTAAAGATACTGATTAACTCTTGCATTAGGAAGATGGACAGAATAGGGATGATAATGAGTAGAAAGTCTTGTGCAGCGCGGCCGCGGTAGGGGGATAGGCATGCAGTTAGCAAGTTCAGAAGAGCAGTGAGCATGAAAATAACGGTAGAAGATAGCAAGAGAAGCAACATTGCGGCGGTGATTTAAAGATTGAAGACAATCAGTCAGAAGAGGGGAGTTGATGTGACGAAAAGCTTTTGACTTAATCCTGTTTAAGAGAGCTGTATGAGTGGATCCCCCCAAATATGTGAGATATACTCCATACATGGGCGGATAAGACCTCTGTACAGAGCAAGCAACTGGGAGGGAGAAAAAAATGGACGCAGACGCCACAGGACACCTAACTTCTTAGAAGCTGTTTTAGCATGAGATGAGATGTGAGATTTTCAGTTCAGATTTTTAGTAAAGGATAGTCCAAGAATGTTCATTGTTGAAGAATATAGAAAAAGATAGTTGAGTGTCATTGAAGAAGAGGGGATAGTTATCTGGTTGGTTTTGTCGATTAGATAGGTGAAGAAATTGGGTTTTTGAGGCATTGAACAAAACAAGGTTTGCTTTGGCCCGATCAGAAATTATAGAATGATCAGAAGTTAGGCGCCGGTGGGCATCTCTCCGTGATCACTTATTCCTGTTGAGGTTGGACGTTTAATAAACAACGTTGAAAAAAACATGCATCAGCATAGGAATGGATAGGGCTTTGAGTTAGACTTGAGATCATTAAGGAATAATAGAAAGAGAAGCAAATTTTCATTATCTTACTTGGCTTTCAAAAATCAATTTCCTTGACCCATATATTTGTTCATATGACATTTTGCCTTCATTACGTATGCCTGTTCAAAATATCAATAAACGAATAAGTTATTGTATAGTTAATCATCTGTTGAATTTTTTTGTGTGTGAATGAAAACCTCCGATGACGTCTGTTTAACAAATTCGTTGATTTCCGGTATGTATTTTTTTGTTTTTTGCATTGTGATAAACTTGACGAAAAACGAACTTATTTATTGCTTAAAGCCAGTTATCATAATTATTTTTATGTTGCTTTCCTTATGAACTTTAAATTTATAAAGATAAAGAAGATATTAATAATGCTTTGAAGAATTTGTATGTATGGGTTCCCTGAGAAATTAAAATTTAATTGCAAAGGTTCCCAAGGGTAAAAAGGTTTGAGATACGCTGGTATAGATGTGCACAAGAGAAACTGTTTGATGATTAATAAAAAAAAATTTCACTATAACATTTTGTTTCAGTTGATGCCGAACAGCTGGACCAAAACTACAAATCACGAAGAATGCAGGATATTATGTTATCGTCTTAAAAACCAAGGATCTTGAAATAGAGTAAAATTGAATATATATATATATATTTATTTATATATCAATTTTTACTCTATTTCAAGATCTTGGTTTTTAATCTGATAACATAATATTCCTGCATTCTTTCGTGATTTTGTGTTTTGGTCCAGCTTGTTTCGGCATCAACTGAAAAAAATGTTATAGTGAATTTTTTTTTTATTAATCATCAACAGTTCTCTTGTGCACATTCTATACCAGCGTATCTCAACCTTTTTACCCTTGTGGAAACCTTTGCAAATAATTTTAATTTCTCAGGGAACCCTACTACAAATTCTTACAAATCATTATTAATATCTTTCTTTCCTCTTTTTAGAATTTAAAGTCATAGGACAGCAAATAAAAATAAATTATGATATGGTTTGCAATAAATAAGTTACGTTTTTTCGTCAAGTTTTTATTCACAATGCAAAAACACAAAAAAATACATAACCTGAACATCAAACGATTTGTTAAACCGACTTCATTCGGAGGTTTTCAATTCCCACCACAAAAAATCAACAGATGATACTACTAAAATAACTTATTGTTTATTGATATTGTGAAAAGGCATACGATAATTGAAGGCAAAATGTCATATGAACAAATATATGGGTCAAGGAAATGTTATTTTTGAAGCCAATTTAGATAATGAAATTTGCTTCTCTTTCTATTATTCATTAATGATCTTCTAGTCTACTCAAGCCCTATCCATTCCTATGCTGATGCTTTTTTCAACGTTGTTTATTAAACGTCAACTCACGGAATAAGTGAGTTCACGTAGAGATGCACCGAGCGCCTAATTTCCTGATCATTCTATAATTTCTGATCGGGCCAAAGCAAACCTTGTTTTGTTCAATGCCTCAAAACCCAATTTCTCACCTATCTAATCGACAAAACAACCAGATAAATTCCACTCTTCTTCAATGACACTCAACTATCTTTTTTATATTCTTCAACAATGAACATTCTAGGACTTCCTTACCAAATATCTGAACTGAAAATGCTCACATCTCATCTCATGCTAAACAGCTTCTAAGAAGTAGGTGTCCTGTGGCGTCTGCGTCCATTTTTTTCTCCCTCCCAGTTGCTTGCTCTGTACAGAGTCTTATCCGCCCCATGTATGGAGTATATCTCACATATTTGGGGGATTCCACTCATACAGCCTCTCTTAAACAATTAAGTCAAAAGCTTTTCGTCACATCAACTCCCCTTCTTCTGACTGATTGTCTTCAATCTTTAAATCACGCCGCAATGTTCCTTCTCTTCGATCTCTCCGTTATTTTTCCATGCTCACTGCTCTTCTGAACTTGCTAATTGCATGCCTATCCCCCTACCGCGGCCGCGCTGCACAAGACCGTTCTACTCATTATCATCCCTATTCTGTCCATCTTCCATGCAAGAGTTTAATCAGTATCTTTTACTCTTTCATCCCTTTCACTGGTAAATTCCGGAACTCTCTTCCTGTTTATAATTTCTCCACCTTCCACAACTTAAATCTTTTCAAGAGAAGATTAACCAGACACCTCCCGAACTAAAATTGGCCGACCCCCCTTTCTTTATTCTCTTACTGTCTTCTTTTTAAAAAAGGGACTGCCAATTAATCGCGCGGGGGGAGGGGTTACCAATTTGTGTGTGGCCTTGGCGCAGTCCTCTGTGATGTAAAAAAAAAGAGAAAAAAAAGAAAACATTATCATTGTTTCTCTCGAAACACCTAACGACCCTGTCGCGACCCTGGGGTTCCGGGGACCTGCGGTTGGAAAACGTTGCTCTATGCCATAATATTAGCTTATTACGTAGCGGCAAGGAGCGGGCATCTTTTCAAGCGGGGCAGATGAGACTTTAGGGTCAGCGCCGTGGGTCCAGAAAGAGTGAACAAACGAAAACCCCAAGTGACTAAATAACAGAATTTTATTGAAACACATACAAATCAATGAAGACTCTGGTGCTGCTTGCCACTGAGAAGTGTTCAATGTCCGGCTCAATGGATGATGTAACAACAGAAAATTTCCATTGAGGGTGGCGGACCGAGAGCTGGGAGCGAAGGTGAAGACTTCGTGTACATCATTTTGGTGATAAGAGCTGGTTCTCAGCAATAGGTGCTGCCATACATGGCCCATGCGGTTGAACATGTGCATGTATTTTGGGAAAATTGTGAGGGAGGACGCGGTCGCGGAAGAATGACAGCGGAGAAGAGGTGCGTAACTTCGCTTCAGTTGGATCGTTTGCACTGCAGCTCCACCAACTCCATCTGCAGGAGGGCAGGGGCGTCCCTCCACGGGGAAGTTAAAGTGGGCAGTGGGAAAAGATTGAAGTCCGCAGCCAGCAGCCTGACTCCTACGAAACGGGGGCAAATTCCTCCCGCAGAGAGGCGACGGCACTAACGCAATGCCAGGTCCGTCGTCAAGAGAACAGAAAGACCACGAAATTCAATCAAACAAACCAAAAACGAAAAACCAAAAATAGAAGGCCAGAAGAAAATAAAAAAAATAAAAAGTCACAGAAAAAAAAAACCGGAAAAGAGAGGAAAACAAAGGGCACAAGCAGCAAGGCGAGGAAAATGCACAAACGGACTTATCCATTTGAGCCTCCCACAATAGAAGCTAATGCCATTACATCATTCACAGGACACCAATCACACATAAATGACATATACTGAGAACATAATACAGATTGAAATGTTTTTCTATATTTTTCACAACTAGTGCAGTTTTATTTTCCAAACTGTACTGACCATCAAAGCGTGCTTAATCCAATTGCGAAAGTCAAAGGACAGTTATAGGTAAGGGTTTTGAGCATAATAGGATATAATGAGGCAATTCAATTTCGTACCGAAAATGTCCTGTGAGCAGAGATGGGCCCTTAACCACCCGTGTCAAGAATGCAATCTGCCCCACACAGGTATCATATTCAGCTGATACACATCAAACTAGTATTTTCTTTTTAATTAGCATTCCGTAATTTCTCATGATTCACTGCAAACAGCTATATAATGGTCCATCACATCAGTAATACAAAAGCAGAGCGCTTATTCGATTCATTAATATTTTTCCTATGAAAGAATAAAAACAGTATACCCTCCCCCTCTTTTAGCGGAATATTGCATATTAGTAGTAAATATTCCCCTCAACGCGTGCGCAGTTTCCCGTTCTCTTTTGTTAGTAAACAAAGGCGGACTGCACATCGTAAACGAGTTTTGGGGGGTTGTGGTTGCTGCTCACATAACCAGAGGTTGCCCGCCCCTGGGTAGCGTATAAGCCGCATTCATCAAGTATTATATATTATATATATATATATATAATTATATCTATATATATATATATATATATATAGAGAGAGAGAGAGAGAGGAGAGGAGGAGAGAGAGAGAGAGAGAGAGAGAGAGAGAGCGAGGAGAGAGAGAGAGAGAGAAGAGAGAGAGGAGAGAGAGGAGGTAGAGAGAGAGAGAAGAGAGGAGAGAGAGAGAGAGAGATACGATAAGATTTTCATCCTATCTAGACCCCTTTGCAAGTACCAACTACAAGGTTATTGACTATACAAAGCGCCAGCCACGTCAGCACGAACTAGGTGCGACTCGAACCGCTGACCGAATGCACAGGACGCCTTGCCATTGCGAGCTCACGCTCTACCAACTTGCCACCCTGACGGCAGAGAGAGAGAGAGAGGAGAGAGAGAGAGAGAGAGAAGAGAGAGAGAGAGTATATAACGGGCAAGGAGTTTTTCTCTGAGAACAGATCTCGTTAGAAATGTGATAGCTAATTCAGCGTTTATTTCTTCTTAAAGATATTTTCTCTTTGTCTTAAGAGTGTCTTATTCTCTTTTGTATCACTTTTATGACTTCGCCGTAGCTTGTCATGTTTGATGTATCGCGATTTCGGGTCTAAGAACCCCTTCTTCAGCAGCATATGGAAGATGTTTTCTCTCAGGAGTTGAGGTGTGCTGATTAAATGCGAGTGAAGCGCTATTTATAGCCGTCCTTCCTGCCACGCGCCTATTACCGTGTCGTTGATTGGTATAGCTTTTTGCTTCTCGTCTTCTTGAGTGGGGACGCTGATTGGTTTGTTTGGTCTTCGCTTGGGCTTTTTCTGTGAGTAGGCTGTTTATTGCTTTTGTTCTTTTCATGCGGGTAAGCTTGTAGGTAGTTTGCCTGTACGTTTAAGTTTGGATTGATCTCTTTTATGTAACGCCTTCTAGGATGGGAAGTCCCGCACATCTGCACAACATGTCAACCATATTCTGTATTTTCTTCTAGAAATTTTCTTGGGGTCATGATGATGCATTTGTTCTAATAGGTGACTTTTGGGGCTCCGGAAGTTCAGACGTCTGGACAGCTTCGTTGTCGTCCATGCCGATGTAGGATGAGGGGGAGACTTTCACAGTTTCCTCTTTTGCATGTGATCCTATATACGAGGCATGACTTTTGTTTTTGTCTCCTTCGTCTGGCTTGGGCTGTTTATGGAGAAGGAGGTTGCTGGTGGTTCTTGTTTTTTGTAGTAAATTTTGTGTTTTTTATTCTCCTTTCTACTCTATTTTCTAGAAAGGATCTATTTCGGCAAGGAAAATTCGGCAATTTTATTCACAGGTCTCCGCTTAAGTAGTGTTTTTAAGCCCCCTTTTACTCTACCACACTGTTTAACACTTAGAGATAATCCCTGATGCCCTGCGTTCCTCATGGTGTACCAATTTAATTGCAGTAGTTGTAACGCTTTTATATTGGCAACAAACGACACCTCCACCACTAGGATCCGGGGGCGGGAGCGTCGTGATTGTCTCACAGGACAGGTACACCCTTGTCACGGCCATCGTTCTCAGCATTCGAGAACATTTCGAGCCTCAGGCACCCAATAAGAGCCATGATTTTTATATTTTACATACAACTCCACGACTCCACCCGAACTGACATGCGGGCCTCCTAAACCACCACTACAACAACCACCCTGTGCGCACAATGAA
>JACEEZ010000202.1:10000-13424 GCA_016584305.1 Chionoecetes opilio
ATATATATCTATCTATATATATAATATATATATATATATGAATATACATACCTAATTATATATCATATAATATATATAATTATATATACATATATAATTGTATATATAATATACATAATATAATATATATATCTATAATTGTATATATTAATATATATATGTATATATATCCCATATATATGTATATATATATATATTATATATATATATATATATATATATATATATATATATATATATCTATATATGGATATATATTATATATATATATATAATATATATATATATATATATAATGGGATATATATCTATTATATTATATATATATATATATATATATATATATATATATATATATATATATATTATATATATAGGTATTGGGTTTTCTTATATCTAGATAGTATTATAGGTTAGAATAGACATGTTAATACATCTCCTGTGGCTCCGATGACATTTTAGCAAAGGATCACTTAGGCGCGAAATGTTGTTGACGCCACGAAATCCTGGAAACCCCATCAAAGATCTCTGTGATTTGACTGGTTTTTAAGCAGCTTACTGCTGCCCTGATATATATTACAGGCAACATTGAGGCACTAGCTTCCATGAGAATAGTTACACTCAATAATAGTTACTCACAACCTTAAAATATCCACGTCAAACAGTATGGTTCTTATGGTAAAGGCTACCTAGAAACTGTCCGCCGAATACGAACTATCCTGCAGTAACTATCTTTCAGGTATAAGTATTATCTTTTGTCTGGATATCCACCTGTGGCATCTAATTACTTTCATAAAATAATAATGTTCAGAGTAATCCTATAACATGTTTCAGGGCAGCAGTAAAGCTGTAAAACATGCAAATCAAAGAATATCTTAGGTAATTTTAGGAGAAGGTTAAACTTTTTTCTCTTTAATTTGCATTTTTTACAGCTTTACTGCTGCCCTGAATCCTGCCAAAGTCTACAACATATGCCTCCTAAAACTCTTTGTTCCCACATCCCTGTACATTACTAATCTGAGTTATCTCATATTTCAATAGTTTCACATTTTATTCCTACCCTGAACCACGGTAATATATATGCACCTTGAGGCATATATATATATATATATATAATATTATAGTATATATATCGATATATATATATATATATATATATATATATATATATATATATAATATATATATATATATTATAATATATATATTATATATATTATTATAGTATATATATATATATATATTATTATTTATATATATATTAGATATATTATATATATATATATATATATATATATATTATATATATATATATATATATATATATCTATATATATATATATATATATCTATATATATATAATATATATAGAGTATATATATATATCATATATATATACCTATATCTAATATATTATAATATATATATATATAATAGTATATATATATATAGTATATTATTAATATATATATATATATATATATATATATATATATATCTATATATATATATATATACTATATATATATATATATAGTATATATAATATATATTATATATATATATATAATATATATATAATATATCTATAAATAACTATATATATATATATATATAATAGATATATATAATATATCTATATCATATATATATATATATATATATATATAGTATATATATATATATATATATATATATATATATGCATGTTTATAGGGTAACATGTTTATAGGGTCTCTGATACACTTATTATTTTATGAAATTACTTAGAGACTTAGATGCAATGATATATATATATATACTAATTATATCTACATATATATGTATATGTATATATCTTGACTCATTCTTGCTGTGTGAGCGCTTGTGCTTTTGTACATCACTGATTGTGATCCTCGTGTTTCACCTTTTTTTTTTATTTAACTCTCAAAATAAAAAGATTCACAGGCACTGCTTTTTGTTCTTTGCATTTCCACTGAGAATCTTATCCAGTGCCCAACAGCCCTACTGCAGCTAAAAATGGGCTGTGTTGCTGTATTTTTATGTCATTCCATTCCTATGGTTGTTCATGTACAGCTGAAGGGCACCATGGCTGAGACTGGAAGTCATGGAATTATCGACCAAAAGTGATCATACAGTGGAGGAAATTATTCGCCAGAGTCCCAGCGGCCACCAAGAAATGCACCATGTACCCTCGAGCTTCAGGTACTTGATGTTTTATTTATTACAAGTCAACAAGCAATGTTAGTGTTTAGTTTCACTCTGTTCAGTTATGACTGTGGTGACCCATAACTTGTACAGGGCAATACAAAGCATATGTCAGAAAAAAAAAAGACGGAGGATTACAAGCTAATCATAATGCCATGGTGCTCGTGCAGGTGTTTTTCCAGAGAGCCACAAGAAGGAGGAGTTTGTGCAGTTCATGACGCGCATTATGATGCACATGCAGGACATGCACAGAACAGCAACCAAGCCAATATAATCCTCACATTCCGAATTCTGAACCGCCACCCCGCCTTCTCAGTCAGTGGTCCGAACCCTCCTGTGATGAACACTGCTATAATGCAGAACTCCCCCATGATTGCAACAGGCCATGCCCGCAACCACCCAGCACAGGGAGGCGAGCTGGCCAGCCTGCCGGGTAATCAGAGGCGCATTGGTGAGATGCAGATCTCAGGTGTGGGAACGAACAGCCGGCTATGACCATGTCTCAACTAGGTGGCCAACAGGGCAAATGACACAATTCAGATGACAATGGCTGCTCAGTCTGGGGGAGCCACTGCCATCGGCCAAGTGTTGGTCGGTGGTTGCTGCAGCCACCATGCATCCCCGTTTCCATCCCCGGCTTTTGCTGGTCAGGGGACTCCGACGCCCGTCAGTGTTTCGCCGGCCCCCTCCCTGTCCGCGTCCACCAACCCAGGCATCCCCGGCGTTTGTCAGTCCCTCTCCCTCCTCAGGCATGGTTCCCTCTCCTGCTGGAGGTAACAGTGGAGGCATGGTCGTGGGCTAGGTCATCTATATAGGGGCGCCGTCTCCGCGACATGATTAACACTTCAGGAGACACAGCAACCTCCCCGTCCCCTTCATACATAAGAACGTCATAAGAACATAAGAAAATAAGGAACTACCAGAGGCCGCGATGCCTACACGTGGGTAGTTCCTGACCACCTAACACTACCTACATCCACCTTTCATCCCCATCCATGAAACCTATCCAGCGCCCATCTAAAGCCCCTAAAAATGACTCAGCACTAACTACCTGTCTACTGAACCATTCCATTCATTCACCACCCTATTTGTGAACCAGTTTTTCCTATTTTCCTTTCTAAATCTAGCGCTTTTCCAGCTTGAATCCATTACTTCTGTCCTACAATGGTTAAAAAGCGGAGAAACTTTTTCCTACCTCTCTTTTATTAAATCGCT